>VZQC01004376.1:3539377-3564377 GCA_009823505.1 Rhizomys pruinosus
TTCTTTTTTTTTTTTTTTTTTTTTTTTTTTTTTGGTCTTTTCAAGACAGGGTCTCCCTGTAGCCCCCGGCTGTCCTGGAACTCACTCTGTAGACCAGGCTGGCTTTGAACTCACAAAGATCCTCCTGCTTCTGCCTCCCAAGTGCTAGGATTAAAGGCGTGCACCACCACGCCCAGCATTTTTTTTTTTTCTTTTTAAGACAGGTTCTCGTGCAGTTCATGGTGGCCTCAAAGTCTCTGTGTCTCCAAGGCTGGTCTTGAACTGACCCTCCTGCCTCTTTCTCTCGAGTGCTGGGATTACAAATGTATGTCCACTCTACTTCCTTTTTTTTTAATTTATTTTTTTATGTATGAATGTACTGTCTGCATGCAGGTTGGTGCACCCATGTTGTGCAATGCCGCGGAAGTCAGAAGAGAGTGTCGTATTCCCCTGGAACTGGAGTTAAAGACGGTTCTCAGCTACCATGTGGGTGCTGGGGATCGAGCCCAGGTCCTCTGCAAGAGCAGTTAGTGCTCTTAACCACTAGGCCATCTCTCCAGCCCCCTCTACTTCCTTTTTAAAACAACTATTATTTATTTATTTGGTATATATGTGTGTGTGTGTGTGTGTGTGTGTGTGTGTGTGTGTAGTGCAGAGGCCAACTTGTGGGCTCTGGTTCCTTTCTTCTGTGGGTTTCAAGGACTGAACTCAGGTCGTCAGGCTTGGCGGCATGTGCTCTCTCCTCTGAGCCATTTCACTGCTTCCGGTTTCGTTCTTAATTATCCTGATTCCAGTTTCTCCCTTTGTCATGTTTTCTATCAGTGAGCATGAGTTTATTTTATTTTTATCGACAACTCAGACATTATTCGAATTCCTCCAACAGCTTTTGGCTCCTGATTCTTGGTCACTCTGGAGCAGAGGCAGTGTTGAACACTGACTGGATGTTTCCCTGGGATCCGATTGGTTGAATCACAGACTGGGGATGCTCTACGGTTTTGATTTGTACAGTGCATGTTATATGAACACTGGGCTCTGGCGTCAGACGTCTTCCCACAGTCTCTTGCTATGTAAGCAGGGGCAAGGTATTCAGCTCCTCACACCTCAGCACCCTTGCTCAAAGGTAGGGATGATGATCACAACCCTCTTATTACATTGTTGGAGGGTGAATGACCCAATACAGGTAAAGAGTTTAAGGAAGCATTTATCTAGGTATGGTGATTTGTGCCTATAGCCCTAGCTGCTGGGAAGCCTGGGGAAGGAGATATTGAGCTCAGGAATTCAAAACCAGCTTGGGCAGGAGGATCAGTAGTTCAAGTCTAGTTTTGGGAACATAGTGATTTTTTTTTTTTTGTCTTTTTTCGAGACAGGGTCTCCCTGTAGCTCCAGCTGTCCTGGAACTCACTCTGTAGACCAGGCTGGCCTTGAACTCACAAAGATCCGCCTGCCTCTGCCTCCCCAGTGCTAGGATTAAAGGCGTGTGGCACCACACCCGGCAGGAAACAGTGATTTTGAGGCCACCCTGGGCTATATGAGATCCTGTCTCAAAGATTCCCCTCCCACCAAAAGAAAAAAAATTTCACATGCTTTATTTATGCAAACTGCACTTTTATATATTAAGTTGGGATGGGATTTATTGTCTACTGAGGCCTTTGGATACACAAAGTGTTAGACTAAAGTCCAACTTCAAAGCTGGGTCCTTCCCTGATTCCTCCCTTCTCCTCTCCGTCTTTTTCTTCCTCTTCTCCTTCTTCAACAGGGTTTTAGTATATATCTCTCAGGCTGGCCTCATACGACTCTTGACCTCAGCCTCCAAGTGCTGGGATTACAGGCATGCAATGCCTTGCATGGCTAAAATCTGAACTCTTAACTGAGGCTCTGGAGGTATAGACGAGCTAAAACGTTTTAGAGATGACCTAAGAGGCCCAGAGGAGGCTGTAACTCAGCCCAGCTTCCCTTTCTTAGCATGTGTTGGTTCTAGCTTGGGCTCATTGGGTGTCCAGATGTCTGATAACATTCTTCAGGCCAAGGTATATAAGAGTCTGTGGCCTGGGGAGGCGAGGACAGCTGGACAAACAGCTTGGGGGCTGTGGGGCCAGTCTCCTGCCAGGACATTGTGCCCTCACAAGGAGTGGGTGGAGTGCAGAGGGCAGCGGGGGTGATGGTGGCCTCCTGCAAGCACCCTCCTTCTCTAAGCCTGTACCTAACCCTGCCCTGGACAAGAATTCCCTTCTTAACTCCTGACCAGCTCCAAGCTGGGCTGAGTCCATAAGAAAACCCGCCGGAGACTCCAGGGCTTGAATTATGGTGGGTTTCTGGCGTCATCGGGATAGCAAACGGGTCCCCAGCAGGCTCCCTAGACCACGGAGACTTTGTGGATTGCGTTTTCTGTTTTCTGCTGTGGTGAATGATTTTCAGAGCTGAGAACCATCCCTTGAAGATCTTGTGGGTCACTAAAAGCTTAGGAATGGACTCCTCTGTGCTAAGTAGAACACTGACTTAAATTCTGGCTGTGCTTAGTGGGAAGGTGTCAAATCTGGGGATTTGAGACGTGGGCAGAAGCTTCTTTCTTCCCAGACCACATGCCACTGGACTTGAGAGCCGTTACTCATCTGAAAACATCTCATGATACAGAGGAGACTGAGGCCCGGACAGGAAACAGGTTTGCCCATGATCACATAGCAAGTTTAGAAGTCAGCTCTCTTGATTCCTTTGCACTCTGTAAGTAGCCATAACGTGGGCCAGATTTTCTGGAGTAAGTGCTGACTTTTAACAACTGTACTCTTAAATAAATGGGATTAAAAGTGAGACTACATGTGATTATTATTACTTTGTTGACATCTTTTGAAAATAATTTACAGATCAAGGAAGACACTGTTACTTAGATCACATGCTCTAAACATGAGTTTGAAATGACCCAGAGAGTTCAGAAGCCTCCAGCTGCCTGCCAGCTCTGCTGCAGGAATGGAATTCTGAACCGAACCGAGTCTTCTGCCTTATGCTCAGCTACCACAATTAGCAGGAATTATAAACCTATCGCAAACTACTGTTTTAAAAGCTGGATATGAGGGGTTGGTGAAATGGCTCAGTGGTTAAGAGTATTGGCCGCTCTTGCAGAAGACACAGGTTTGAATTCCAGCACCCACATGGTGGCTAACAATTGTCTCTAACTCTAGTTCTAGAGAATCTGATGCCCTCTTCTGGCCTTGATGGCTACTGCATGCCACGGGTGTACTTAGATGCTTGCATCACATAAAATTAAAAAAAAAGTAGCTCAGTTGATAGAGTGCTTGTCTGACAGGCAGGAAGCCTGGAATTTGATCCTCAGCACTACATAAAATAGGGTGACATGACACATGTAAGTAATCTCAGCATATGGGAGGTGGAGGCAGGCAGATCAAAAGTTCTCAACTCCCCCACCTCGCCCCCCCCCCCCCCCCCCCCCGAAAGCCAGGTGTTTGGGTATAAGCCTTTAAGCCAGCAGTCGGGAGGCAGAGGCATGGGGATCTCTATGAGATCAAGGCCAGCTTAGTGTACAGAGCAAGTTCCAGGCCAGCCAACACTATAGGGTGACCCGTCTCAAAAAAGAAAAAAAAAAATGTTCAAGGTCATCCTGGTCTATATAGGAAGTTTTAGGCCAGACAGGGCTACAAGAGACCTATCTCAACAACAAAACAACTCCCAAACTAGATATGAGACCAGTCACCAGTGAGGTGACCCAGTGTAAGGATTCTGCCCAAGAGGAACAGAGAGGAGGGCCATAGAAGAAGCAGGAAGAGTTATGTTGTTAGGAAAACAGTAGGGTGGAGAGGAGGAAGACTGGGGTTTGGTGGCCTTTCCTGGCTGTCTTCCTGTATCTTACAGTGTGTCTGTCGTAAACCCCCATAGGTAGAAATCAGACTCCAAGGTGGAATCTGGTAATCTGAGTATAAGACAGATCTCAGTGGGCAGTGAGTGAGGCTGCTCCTGGGTATCAGCTCCAATTTACCTAAAGGTTGGCAAGGGAGATTCTTGCATATAAAGCACATGTAAGGTGTAGAGAGAGCATTCAATGGTTAAGAGCACTGGCTGTTCTTCTAGAGGACCCCTGTTCAGTTCCCAGCACCCACATGGGAGCTAACAACCATCCCTAACTCCAGTTCCAGGGATCTTCTGACCTAAGGCATTGCATGGAGCAGGTTATGAGCGGAAAGAGGTTGGGTGAGGTTGGATTTCAGCACATAAAAGTGGAATTTGTTAAAAACTGAAGTTGTTGAGGAAGGTCAAGACTTGATTCTGGTGGGTCTTAGAAGAAAGACAGTTGAAATTTTATCTTTATGGGAATTCACAACAAGGGAGAAGCAGGGTGCAGTACGATTATTTTCATGTTTATTAAGTGGTCTCTCAAATCTCTAAATACATAGTTGAGAGTAGTCATTAGCTCTGCAACTGATAATGGAAACTGTAGACTGCATTGTCCAGTGTGGTAACCAATAGCCATTACTGAGCGCTTGAATGGAGCTCATCCGAATTAGGGTAGATCATTAGTGCGAATAACAGTAGATTGTGAAGCTTTAGTATGAATGAAAGATGATTTAAAAATCTCATTAATAACATATTGGGTACATATTAAAATTAACTTTATGTTTCTTTCACTTTTAGTCCCAGCCTGGAGCTAGCTATGTAGACCAGGCTGGCCTTGAACTCATAGAGATCCACCTGCCTCTGTCTCCCGAATGCTGGGATTAAAAGCATGTGCCGCCATGCCCGGCCTTATTTCTTTCACTTTTCGCCTTTAATCCTAGCACTTGGGAGGCAGAGGCAGGCAGATCTTTGTGAGTTCAAGGCTAGCCTGGTCTACAGAGTGAGTTCCAGGACAGCTGGGGCTACATGGAGACCCTGTCTCAAAAAATACCAAAAAAAAATGACTAGAGAAAATTTAAAATGTAAATTTTTACATGGTGGTGGTAGGGGGCAGTTAGAAAGATGCCTTAGTGGTTAAGAGCACTGGCTGCTCTTGTAGTGGACCTGGGTTCATTTCCTGGCACTGACATGGCAGTTAACAGTCATCTGTAATTCTGGTTCTAGTCTATGCAACACCCTCTTCTGGTGTCCATGAGTACTGTACATCACGTGTGCACTTAAATACATTCAGGCAAAACACTCATATGCATAAAAGAAAAATAAATACATAAAAATAAAAAAATACATGTGGGGCTGAGGAAATGAGTTGGTTGGTAAAGTGTTGCTGTGTGAGGACCTGAGTCTAGATCCCCAGCACCCATGTAAAAACCCACATGTAAGCCGGGCGTGGTGGCACACGCCTTTAATCCTAGCACTTGGGAGGCAGAGGCAGGCGGATCTTTGTGAGTTCAAGGCCAACCTGGTCTACAGAGTGAGTTCCAGGCCAGCTGGGGCTACATGGAGACCCTGTCTCGAAAAGACCAAAAAAACAAACAAACAAACAAACAAACAAACAAACAAACAAAAAAAACCCCACATGTAGTGGTGTACACCTGTAATCCCATGTAAAAACCCAAGTGTAGTGGTGTACACCTGTAATCCCCATGCTGGGAGGCACAGGAAGATCCCTGGGCCTTCCTGACCAGCCAGTCCAGCTCAAGCAGTGAGCTCCAGGGTCAGAGAGAGAACTTGTCTTAAAACTATGGTGGAGAGCGACTGAAGAAGAACCCTCTCCATAACTTAAACAGGAAGGGAGTTTTTCTTGGAGAACTCAGGGGTGTTTAATAGAACCCAAGTGCAGAAAGTCCACCCGGGGCAGACGAAGAACTGGGGTTTAGAATCCATTCAGAATCAGTGTAAATACCCTCGCCCGGCCTCTTTTGGACTGAGCCTGGATAGGCTCTTTCGTGTTTTCTTCTTGCTGTGTGCCTACTTTGTTCTCTCTGTGACTGGCTTTCCTTGCTCTACTGGCATCTGGGCCAATGCAGCATCATGCTAACTTACATTCTGAGCAAACGCTATGAAATAGATCCCCTGGAACCTCTCTGCTGTTGACTTCATGTGCTTCTGGAAGCTTGGCACTCTGTTGTGATGTTGGGAAATGGTGGAACTTTTAAGAGGGGGAGCCTAGTGGAAAGTGATTATCACTGGATCAGTGAAAGATTGTGGAACAAGCACAATCTTATTCCCTGGATCTCTCCATTTTGCATGTGATCTTGGGTCTATGTTCCCCCGCTATTGTGATGTCATCTGTTCTGGGATACTCAGCAGAGGATGAACAGGTTAGATCACCTAATCCTGAACTTTTATCCTAACAAACATGGCTAAATATGGTACTCAGCTTCAGATAGTTTCTTATAGCAACAGAAAACAGATTAATACAGTATTTCAAATCCTAGCTCAGGATGCAGTGTGTGCCTTCTGGTCTAGTCAGGCATGACAAGAAGTGGAGAGTTGATTTGCAGGTCTTGGGGATACAAACCCATAGAGAAGGGATGGGGGTCTGACAAACTGACCACTGTGACATTATACTTATAGAAAGCCCCAAAGCAGCAAGCGAAGGAACAGCCAACTTGTGAGAGGGAGCTTGCAGTCACAGGCTACCTCAGAAACCAAGGGAGCCAGGGCCAATATGCTGAAGGGCCAAGGAAGAAGAGGGATAAAAATGGACCAATGGATTCAGCATGAGGGGTGCTGACTAGCCCTGATGAAAGCAGTCAGACAAGGAGGGTGTGGCTCAGACTGTAGCGGGGCCATGTATGAGGTTACAAAGTGGATACCGGGCAGGCAGACAGTGCCTAAATGGAAATTTGGCCTCAAGTAGGAGAAACTTTCATATTGATGGTGTGATCCTTAGAAGGAGCGATGACATCCAGAAAGGGCTTATTGGCTTGCCTTTGGATTTGTTAAGATGGGGGAGGAGTAAGCTTGTTTAACTGATGATGGGGAGGAACCAAAGATGCACAGAGGAAAGAGCATGGCTAGTGGTAGGAGAGGCTGGATACAGTCTTAGTGGAAGGAGCATTGGTTGTAACTGGAGGGAACTAAGGAACTTGGCAAGAGACATGCTGGCATTCTGCTGTGACTTCTGTGTTCTCAGTTAAATAAGACATGAAACCATTCATTGAACATGGCAATGGAATAAGAGTCGCCAGAGATTTAGGGTAAGCAGCAGAAGAGTTAGGATTAGTGAGTCAGTCACCCCCCCCAACCCCGACTTCTGCCTACAGCCACCCTGGGCTTGTTTAGCCCCTCACACACACATGTGGCATGTACAGGCATACATGGCATTTTGAGGCACAGGCCTGATGGACACACTCCACAGAGCACTCTCACAGGCATCTTGGGGTTTGAATGTTGCCTCAAATGTATGTGTTGAAACTGAATTCCCACCGTGGTAGTAGTAAGGGATGTCTTTTGGGAAGACATGAAACTATGAGGTTCTTGTTATGGTTGGATCTTAAGTGCTCCCCAAGGGGTCATCTGTTGAAGGCATGGTTCCCAGCTGCTGGCATTAACAGGAGGTAATGGACCCTATGGGGGTAGGGTACTACTTCCAGCTAGTAGCTGGAAGTTAGGTTACTGGGGTTGTGTCTTTGATGGGGGTGTTGGTGCCACCATGAAATGAAGTACTCCCTGTCATGACATTCTGCCTTGGCTCCAAAGCAGCAGAGCCTAGTGACCACAGACCAAAACCCCAAACTGTGAGCCAGAATAAAAGTGTCCTCCTTTTAGATTGTTAATCTCAGGTATTTTGTCACAGTGATGGAAAGCTGGCTAACACAGATCTGTTCTTGGGACGGATTAAATGCCTGATGAAATGGCTGGAGAAAGCAAGCTTTGGTCTTTCGCTCTGTTTTTCTGACAATGGGGACACAGCAGAAGGCTAAGAAGGCTCTCATTAAACACCAAATGTCTATGCCTTGCTCTTGACCTTCCCAGCCTCTAGAAATGTGAGTGATAAAGTTCTGTCATTTAGACAATCCAGCCATGGTTGTCTGTTATACCAGGACAAACAGACCCCAGGACACAGCAGCCCAGCATGCATGCCCCTGGTTGCTTACAGCTGCATATCTGTGCAGTACAGATGGGCAGGTGTGTGCACTCACATGTCTGCATGCTGGCCAGCCCTCTTCTTTACCCCCTTTCCTTAGCAGCATGGCTTGAATTCTTTATTGTGGTTTATTGAAATTTCCCACTAAAGAAAGTTTGGGGGCAAAAAGTGGCCAAACTGTTAGAACTCAGGCAGGGGACCTCCGGGACAAAAGGTGGGGCAGTGGAGCGTGGCCAGTGTAGAAAGGGTAGGCAGAAGAAGGGCAGGGCCTGGGTTGCAGGGATGATGCTTGCAGGGGTGAGTACAGGAAGGCCTGCACAGCTTTGCACAGGCTAGGTTTGGGTTGTGGTCTACGGCCTAGGGTGGTAACAGTGGAGAAGCCACCAATGAGCTCTTGGAAGACTTCCTCTCAAGATCATCAACACACCTAGTTCCTTCCACAATCTCCAGAGAGGATGAGGAGCCCTGGAAGGGCCCTGGCTAGAATCAGTCTCTGCAGGGCTCGAAAGGGGGTTCTGTGGCCCTCAGCTGGGGAGGGACCCGGAAGTCTTCAGAGGGATCGCCTGGGACGCCTTTTCTGATTCTGCCTCCTGCTTCGCTTCCTTGGCATGTTGGTGCCTAGGGATACAGCACTTAGCAAAAACCCCAAGCTCTGACCTGCCTCCCCAAAGGGGAGCTGTGGGAGCCAGAGGCAGGACACTCACCAGCTTTGTATGTCTTCAATAGTCTCTGGCAAGGGGCGATTGAGGGTCTCAATCAGGAAGAAGGCAGCGCTGCCTCCCACTAGGGCCGTCGTCCCATAGATGACATTGGGCAGGAAGGGCTGCACATCCCCTGTGATTTTCACCAATGGGGCTATCATGCTTCCAACACGGGCCCACATGTTAGTAAGGCCCATACCTGTTTGCCTGGGAGGGTTCAGAATATGGATTGACAGGCTGTATGTATGGCTTTAGACAGTCCTGGAACCCTTGGGTAAGGGGCAGGGGGAGGATGTCACAGTCCCACCTGGCTCCGAATCCTTTGCTTAGACCCTGTCCCAGATGTAGCACCTACCTGAGGACTGTGGGGTAGAGTTCACTTGTGTAGAGGAAGAGGCAGCTGAAGGAGCCAGACAAACAGCCCTTTCCAAACACAGCCAATGCTGTCTTCAGGAGCGGCATCTCTGCATGGCGGGGCAGGAGGACAATGTGATGGGCACGGTGTTTATGAGCTCGGAGTGTTCTCAGCCCTTAGCATGCCTAACCTCCCTTTGTGCTTTGGCTGCCAGGAAGCTCAGATACAAACAAAGGTGAGTAGTGACCGTCTCCTATTCCTCGTGCTTTGGGTGTTGCATCCTGTTATATCCGTGCTTCCTCTTGCCTCTAATTTCCCATTCCCATTTAATATTGTTGTAGATGTTCTTGCCCTAAAATGCCTCAGGTTCCTTTGGGATAGAGGTTTACCAGAAAATATCTGTGTAGAGTAAAAGCGGGGGCTGGGGAGATAGTTCGACCAGTAAAGTGCTTGCTACCATCCCCCTCTTCTGACTCCCCCCACCACACCATGGCCCCTTACATGTCCCTCCCTCCTAGAACCCATGTTAAACCATGTTTAGCTCATGTTAAACCCATGTTAAAAAGCCAGGCATGGTGGCCTATATTGATCATCCCAGCCCTGGGAAAGCAGAGATATGCTGAGCCCTAGGACTCAACAGTCATCCTACTTGGTGAGTTCCTGGGCTCATAACAGTCATCCTACTTGTGAGTTCCAGGGCTCACAACAGTCATCCTACTTGTGAATTCCAGGGCTCACAACAGTCAGTCTACTTGGTGAGTTCCAGGGCTCACAACAGTCATCCTACTTGTGAGTTCCAGGGCTCACAACAGTCATCCTACTTGTGAGCTCCAGGGCTCACAACAGTCAGCCTACTTGTGAGTACCTGGGCTCAAAACTGTCATCCTACTTGTGAGTTCCAGGGCTCACAACAGTCAGCCTACTTGTGAGTTCCAGGGCTCACAACAGTCAGCCTACTTGGTGAGTTCCAGGGCTCATAACAGTCAGTCTACTTGGTGAGTTCCAGGGCTCACAACAGCCATCCTACTTGTGAGTTCCAGGGCTCACAACAGTCAGTCTACTTGTGAGTTCCAGGGCTCACAACAGTCATCCTACTTGTGAGTTCCAGGGCTCACAACAGTCAGCCTACTTGTGAGTACCTGGGCTCAAAACTGTCATCCTACTTGTGAGTTCCAGGGCTCACAACAGTCAGCCTACTTGTGAGTTCCAGGGCTCACAACAGTCAGCCTACTTGGTGAGTTCCAGGGCTCATAACAGTCAGTCTACTTGGTGAGTTCCAGGGCTCACAACAGCCATCCTACTTGTGAGTTCCAGGGCTCACAACAGTCAGCCTACTTGTGAGTTCCTGGGCTCACAACAGTCATCCTACTTGTGAGTTCCAGGGCTCACAACAGTCAGCCTACTTGTGAGTACCTGGGCTCAAAACTGTCATCCTACTTGTGAGTTCCAGGGCTCACAACAGTCAGCCTACTTGTGAGTTCCAGGGCTCACAACAGTCAGCCTACTTGGTGAGTTCCAGGGCTCACAACAGTCAGTCTACTTGGTGAGTTCCAGGGCTCACAACAGCCATCCTACTTGTGAGTTCCAGGGCTCACAACAGTCAGCCTACTTGTGAGTTCCTGGGCTCAAAACTGTCATCCTACTTGTGAGTTCCAGGGCTCACAACAGTCAGCCTACTTGTGAGTTCCAGGGCTCACAACAGTCAGCCTACTTGGTGAGTTCCAGGGCTCATAACAGTCAGTCTACTTGGTGAGTTCCAGGGCTCACAACAGCCATCCTACTTGTGAGTTCCAGGGCTCACAACAGTCAGCCTACTTGTGAATTCCTGGGTTCACAACAGTCAACTTGCTTGTGAGTTCCAGGGCTCACAACCATCAGCCTACTTGGTGAGTTCCAGGGCTCACAACAGTCATCCTACTTGTGAGTTCCAGGGCTCACAACAGTCATCCTACTTGTGAGTTCCAGGGCTCACAACAGTCATCCTACTTGTGAGTTCCAGGGCTCACAACAGTCAGCTTACTTGGTGAGTTTCAAGGCAGTGAAAGACCCTCTCTTTAAAACAAGTGGTGAGGGGCTCGAGAGATAGCCTAGTGGTTAAGAGCACCGACTGTTCTTGCAGAAGACCTGGGTTTGATCCCCAGCACCCACATGGTGGCTAAGAACCATCTGTATCTCCAATTCCAGGAGAACTCCAGTTCGAGGGGAATCTGAGACCCTCTTCTGACCTCCACGGCATTGCATGACACTGGTGCACAGACATGCATGCAGACAGTACATTCATACACATACAAAAATAAATAAAATAAAAAAAAACAAGTGTGAAAGGCACCAGCAAGGTGGCTCACTAGTAAAGGTGCTTGGTGCCAAGCCCAATGATCTGGGTCTAACCATGACCCCCATGGTGGAAGGAGACCACTGACTCCTGCAGGGTCTTCTGACTTCTGTACAAGCTGGCATCTTACGTACTCACTCCCACCTCCCAATATGTAGGTCATAGGAAAGGTGCACAATGCCTGAGGAATGACATTTGAGACCATCCTCTGGCCTGCATATGTAAGTGTATGTGCTCATTCATGAATGTGTGTACACACGCACACTCACACAGGCTGACTCACACACACACAGTCACACACACTCTCTCACACCCACACCCACAACTCATAGACATACATTCACACACACTCAGTCTCACACACACAGTCACAGTCTGTCACACACACACACTCACACATGCATACACACACACTGTCACACATACAACTCACACACATACACTCACACACAGTCTCACACTCACACAGTCACACGCTCACACAGTCTCATACACACACAGTCTCATACTCACACATGCACACACACAGTCACACCCACACACACTCACAGTCTCATACTCACACATGCACACACACAGTCACACCCACCCACAACTCACACACATACTCACACCCACACTCACTGTCTCACACTCACACAGTCACACATAGTCACACACTCACATATAGTCTCACACTCACACACACATGGCCACACACTGTCATGCACTCACACACACACACACACATGGTCACACACTGTCATGCACTCACACACACACACATGGTCACACACTGTCACACACTCACACAAGTCATCCAAGTTATGGTGGGGTGGGCTGAGTGGTCTTCTAAGGCACTGAGGTCTGTTTCCATTTCAGCTTGCCCTTCACCACAATGCCACTCAGGGCATGGTCGGCCTCAAACAGCTCCTGAGACTGTGCAGACACTACTATACTTTGCTAAGTCTAAGTTAGAGCTGGGAAAAGTCAGAGCTGGGGAGGAGCTTTGATGTCATGGATCCCAACTTTTTGTTTTCCAAAAGAGCGACCCGAGCCCCAGAAATGGGAGGGAACTGCTCAGGGAGATACCACGAATTCGAGGCAGAGGTGAAGGAGCTGGCGTTCACTTCCAGCCTGTGGCAGCTTCGACAAGATTTCTGGGCTTGCCCCAACCTCTCACCCAAAGGCACGGAGAGGAGAAGCAAGATGGCGGTTCCTGCCAGGATCAAGAGAAAGGACTGAGTGATGCGTCGGCCCAGATAGCTTATGGAGAGGATGGTGACCAACTTGGCTGGGATGTCGACCCCACCAAAGATGACCTGGAGTATGTAGATGTTGACTCCAAATTCTTCTACCCCCATAGCCAGACTGTAGTAGGCAAAACCAGTAGCAAACCTGAGGGACAAAGAGGATTGATCAGCACTTGCTGCCAAGCTGAGGCCCCTTCCCATACAGACTGTGGATCAATGAAGAACAGTTTCATTTCTTGAGCCATCTGCCTGATTGGTAGGCACTGCTTGAATACCATTTGAGTCTTGTGAGACTGTGTCTATGCTGGATGAAAAAGTACTGGGGTTGGTTGAAGGGTTGCAGAGACAGTTCAGTGGTTAAGAGTACTGGCTTGCCACGGGTGGTGGTGTACGCCTTTAACACCAGCACTCAGGAGGCAGAGGCAGGTGGATCTCTGTGAGTTCAAGGCCAGCCTGGTCTACAAAGTGAGTCCCAGGCCAGTTGGGGCTACAGGGAGACCTGTTTCAAAAACACCCCCTACCCCCCAAAAAAAGAGTACTGGCTGCTCTTGTAGAAGAAGACCCAGGTTCAGTTCCCAGCATCCACTTGGGGACTAACAACTGTCTGTAACTCCAGTTGCAGGGTATCCTATGTCTTCTTCTGGCCTCTGTGGGTATTGCACACATGTGGTACACCTACATACATGCACACAAAACATAAAATAAAACATATAGATAAAAGTGTTGGGATTGATTGGCTATGTCTGACATGGAAATGGCCTAGGGTGTCATGGAAAAAGGTGCCTAAGATTGGTTCCATAGAATAACATGACAGTAAGGAAGCTGTAAATGACCTATTTGGTTGGGAAGAGGCAGAACATCCAGATTGGCCCAGGTGAAAATCAAGCTGTGAATAGGGGTCAAATGCTCCTTGTCCTCTTAGAACTATATAATCTGCTATGCAAAGTGCTGGGCGAATTCAGTCCTATTTGCCTGTGGAAGACTAGGATGGAGAATGGCCTTGGAACCAGCTTACAAAGGATCTCAGAGGAAGACAGAAGGAAACTTGGAAGATATATAATTTCTGCCTGCAAATCTGAAGCCCAGAGGGTTCGATTTGCTCTTTGTGGTTCCAGAACACACAGAGCTAGGCCAGAGGGTTCCAGTGATAGAGAGGCAGTGTATGTGTGTGTGTGTGTGTGTGTGTGTGTGTGTGTGTAGTGAGGGGGAGGGCTGCTGTGACCAGGATGTGGACTGATGAAGGGTTCCAAAACATCTGATGTGACCTCATGGGAAGCAGAGGTCCCTTCCCATGATGGAAGCAGACTGTCATGGCTGAACCTGGGACTTCTGGGATGGAGGGTGTGCCAGCTCTCAGAAGGCACTCTCTTGTCTTCTCTTGTGGGTGCTCCAGGCTTTCCCCTTAGGCTAGTCTTTTGGGCACCTCTGCTCATCACCCCTGTTCTGGCAGGGTATGGGCAGGGTGATGTGGCAGGTTACCAAGTCAGGCCGAGGCAGAAGGTCACGCGGCGCAGGATGGATACCCGGAACAAGTCAGATATACCAAATTTCAACTTGGCTAATGCAATGTCCTTCTGTAGGTTGTACTTTAGCTCCTTGGGACAGAGGAGAAGGAGGGGGACTGTTAGTGGGACATCTGATGGAAAGGAAGGAGATGCTGATCTCCTACCTCTAGAAGATTCATTCTTGGGGATGGGATACTGGCTGTGAGCCAAGGAACCAAACAGGACAGGCAGATACATGGTCCTGGCTCCGATCACACTCCTCTCCGCACCTACCTCTATGGTGAGCTTTTCCCCTTCCTCCTTCTTGCCATTGAAAGTAGCCACTCGGTGGAGAGTCTTCAGGGCCTTTGAGAACTTTCCATTAAGAACCAGCCAGCGTATGGACTCTGGTACCCACCTGGGAGTCAGAGTCAAAACATAACGGCTTCTCATTCCAGAGCCCCTTTTGAGACATCTGCACCCAATTTAAACTCGACTCGTCTGCACTGGGCTGCCTGTAATCAGTACAAATCCCGGCATTCTGTTCTTCCCTTTCTAGAACAGCCTTTCCTCTGCCCCCTACCTGGATCACTTGATGCTGTTGGATGTCTTCTTTAGCTAGGAGTCCCAGGGCCTAGGCTGAGGTCGGTGGAGCCTGGGGTGGGGATGGCATGCTTGAGGCTGGACAGCTAGAGAGTCTTATATCTCCACCTCTCTAATCACCCTTGGTCTGGATTCCTTCCAGGCCTTTGGAGAGTGGATATTGGTCACCTAGCCTCAGACCACTGCTCCCAGTGTTCTGAGCCTATCACTCATGGGCTTACAGTTTTCATTTCCTTGACATTCTCAGGAGCTTGCTCACACCAAGATTATCAAAGAGGTCTTCCCACACTTTGTGGCCAGGACCAGAACTCCAGCCTTATCTCCCCAAGAATAATGATTGTGATAGTCAGCAAGCCTTCCTGTAGGCCAACCCCGCTAAACTTGGGGTAACCAGTAGCATCACCCCCATCTTACCTAGAAAAACCTTCAGGCTCAAGTCGTGAAACTTGCCCCAAGTCACAGGGTACAATTCCCAACTGTGCAGTGCCTCCTGCTGTGCTCCCATCGGAGGCTGTGGGCAGGCCCCTGTCCCCATCCTCGTCCCATATCCCTGTCTCTCATTCTGAGATTGGCCATCCTTTCTGACAGCTCTGTGTCATTTCCAAATCGAGCTTCTATCTCAACTCTGTAGATTTGCATGCAACCTTAGAGAACCGCTTCTTTCCCTGAGCCTCAGTTTTCTGATCTTTAAATCGGGACAATAATGTTCCCATCCCACAGAGATGTCACCATGATCAGAAACAATACAGACCGATGTCCAAAATAAAGTCTTATGGATAATTCATGCATAATAAAGTCTTATGGATAATTCATTCATACTCCAAGATTTCACAATTTTTTGTCCACCATTTGTGGCTTCCAGTATGTTGGCTCTAACAATGAGTTATGGGGGCTGATTTCCTGTCTTTCTTTGTGGTTTTGGGTTCATTAGGTTGACAGTGAGTTCTCTGCCCAGTCTGGGTCTCCTACTGAAGCACGTCCCTTCTCCTAGGCTGGGGCTTTCCTTTGGACTTTCCTTTGCACTTCACATCTGGAAATCTCCCAATTCTATAGATTCTTCCTTCAAAACACCTTTCATATTTGTCTCCCAGAATCCTCTTGCCTGCATAGTTCCCTCTTTTCTCTTGTTCGTTCTCACCATGTGAGTCTGTACTTCTGGACTGTTCTTTCACAATCAGAACTTTGGCCTGGCTTGTGAGCCCCACAGATTCCTTCTGGACCTTTCCATCCTCCTCCATGTGAAGTTGAAGAGCCCCTGGCCTTCTGTACTCTCCATAGTCCAGCACCTTCTGCCCATCTTTAACTCCTGCCCTTCTTCACCTGCAGACAGCCCTCCTGTGACCCCCACACCTGCTGTCTCCTTCAGTATGCCTTTGTGTATATAGCTGTTACTCTGGAAAGCCTTCCTTGACTCTGGGACTAAGATACTGGGGACAGGTAGAGTTGAACAGCCAGGTTAGGCACAAGATCCCCCTATTTGGCCCTTATGGGTCCAAGGAGAGAGGAGAAAAGCAGAGGGCTACATACCAGGACAACAGGCAGAAGACGAAGAAGGGAATGGACACAGTTAACTGTAGCCAGCGCCACTGTGGGATAGCATAGGCCAGGCCGGACAGAGTGAACTGACCAATGGTGTAGCAGTACCCAATTGATGTCGATGAGATGGCCCGCATCCGGGTGGGTACCCATTCAACATCTGTGGGAGGAGCCCAAGGACCACATTAGAGTCCTGTTAGGCCCCAGGCAACTCTCTAGGAAGGGGTACCAGTCCCTCCTCCCTGTAGCTACCTGCCCCCAACTGATCCATATGCAGATGCTACAGCTGAGGCTCAAGGAGGTAGGACCTGACCCGTGGCTCTCTACTCCTTAGTTCCCTCTTGATATGCCTTCTGGTGCCACGGGACTTCCCTTGTTTTGCCTCGGCCTCATCATCCTCTAGTCAATAAATACAGTATCATTCTCCTCTGTGTGTGAGCTGAATAAGATTGTAAACCTAGCAGAGTACCCAGAGCCAAGGCAAGTCCTTCGGAGTGACAGCTGTCATTATGGTGCTCGTGGTTGTTGTTAAGCTCAGAGGGGCCTTCTGGGCTCTTGAGAGATCACAGGTAACCCTTTCCGGTTGAACCACACCCACTTTTTCCACTTTTGGCTGGTGCTCCCCACATCCCTGCTCCTTGTGCTCCCACTGTGGCTCACTCAAGATGACGGTGCTCAGGGAAATGCCTGAGATGCTGCAGCCACACAGGAAGCGGAAGATCATGTAGACAGGGAGGCTGGGGCTGAAGGCAGTGCTTGAGCCACTGGCCGCCAGCAATAGGTAGCTACACGTCAGGATGGGCTTGCGGCCAAACCTGTAGCTCAGAGGAGACATGGTGCCCGGTTAGCCACCATGCATCTGCCAAGCCGAGTGACTCTGCAGGCTTTGGGGCAAAGGGCCGTCCCCCTCCTAAGCTTCACCCACAGACCAGATGGAGCATATAAACTTCCTCCCCAGACAAAGCCTAGCTGGTAATTGCTGTTGTTTTTGACAAGTTTGCAGTTACAGCATTGAGTTAATGAGTTATCCCCCCCACCTCAAATTAGCTGACTGAGCAGAGGTCAAAGGACCATTTATCTCCAAGCAGTCCATCAGCCCTTGCTTCATGTTACACCGTCAATGCCGTGTCTGAAAACCTGGGGTCTGGAGAGGCCAGAAGGCTCAAGGAAGGACTATGGGATAGAGAGAGAGTCTTCCTTACCTTCCCCAGCTCTTACCTCTTTGGGGTTGGGAGGGGATGTTCCATGGATTGTGCCCCCAAGTCTCACCTGTCAGACAGCTCTCCAAATAGAGGTCCTCCGATCAATATGCCTGCCATGAAGATTGACTGTGCCATCTCCTTCAGTTTGTTGGAGCTGCATACCAAGTCCCACTGTACAAGAGCAAGGTAGGGCAGGCTCAACTCAACCCAGCTCCTGCATGCGCTACCTGCTCTCTTCCCTGCCTCCCCCCAGCTTCCCTGAGCTAGCCCTTGCTTCCCACCTGGTTGAGGGGGGGTCCTTGGATCCTTGACCCATAGCTGTGTGATGGCAACATTCCTCAAGTGCATGTGGTCTGTGGTGTGATTTACAAAGTCTGTTTAGCTGTTTGATTGACCCCTGTCCTCCACTTCTGTGGAGCTCATCTGTGTCTTGCCACTCCTACTTCACCTCCCCCCTTTCCCTAGACAGCCAAGTCCAGTCCCTCCATTTGCAGCCTTGACTTCCCCTTTCTTCCTCTCAAGGAGCATTACTCCCTTGGTCTCTCTCTCTCTCTCTCTCTCTCTCTCTCTCTCTCTCTCTCTCTCCTCCCTTTCCTTTCCTCTCCTTCTTTCTCCCCCTTCTTCTCCTGACTCTTTCCCATCAATTCTCTGCCTTTTAAAACTTTTTCCTTTGGGGGCTGGAGAGATGGCCTAATGGTTAAGAGCACTGACTGCTCTTGCAGAGGACCCAGGTTCGATCCCCAGTACCCACATGGCGGCTGAGAACCGTCTGTAACTCCAATTCTAGGGGAATCTGACACCTTCTTCTGACCTCTGCGGCATTGCATGACATGGGTGCACTGACCTACATGCAGACAGTACATTCGTACACGTACAAAATAAATAAAATTAAAACTTTTCCTCTCTAACCCCGTTCCATTTCTCTTCTCCCTTCAACAGTCCATTCGCTCGAATATTCCTGATACCACCCCATGGTCCTCTGCATTTTTTTCCTCAGTAGTTCTTCCCTGACCAGTCCACGGATGCTGTGCTCATCAAAGCCACCCATATCTTCCTTTTCACCAACACTGTGGCCCTCCGGCACCCTGAACTGAGGTGGCCTTTAGCAGCCATGGATACTGCTGACCTCTCCTCCACCTGGTTGGTGTTCCTCCTGTTTTTTCCACTCCTCCTGCCCCCTCCCCGTCCAGGATCCTTTCTTTTTGCCTGACTCATATCTTCTCCTGGGTTCTCCCTGGATCCATCTATCTGCTTTCCCCAGACAATGTATCTGTTTCTATGGCTTCCATTGCGATTTATGCTGAAGAGTCCAAATCCATTTCTACAGCCCAGCCTCTTTTTTGACCTTCAGGCAAGTAGATCCCATGGCCTACTTCAAAACACCAGTTGGATGACACCCCATGACCATGTCAGATGGGGACATAACAGGACTGGTCACCTCACTCCTTGTGAGGTCGAAATCACAATAAATGGCGACCCTCTCTTCTAAAAATACTTATTTTAGAAATTTAATTTTGAATCGATGGATTGTTATTGTATTACATTTATGGAGAGCATTGCTGTGTTTAGATATGTGTGGAGAGAATAAATCGAGCTAACGAACCTATCAGTCACCTCTCTTTGTGTGTGTGTGTGTGTGTGTGTGTGTGTGTGTGTGTGTGGTGTTATATGTACTTATTTTTGGTCTTTTTGAGACAGGGTCTCAGACCTCCCGAGTGCTTAGGATTAAAGGCATGGGCCACTGTGTCTGGCTATTAAATATTTTTTGAGACAGGGTCTCCCTGTAGCCCTGGGTGGTGGCTTGAAACTTGCCATCTAGACCAGGCTGGCTCAATCTTACAGAGATTGGCTTACCTCTACAGTCCAATTGCTGGTACTAAAAAGACATGTGCCACCATGCCCAGCTTGGTTCATATTTTTATGGTGATATATTAAAATGTCCTCTCTTAGTAATTTTGAGATATATAATGCACTATTGTTGGCTGTCACCACCCTGCTGTGTAATAAACAGACTTACATGTTCATTCTTCCTCTCTAGCAAGAAACTTTGTCCCTTGGATTGGGGGTGCCCTCTTGTGTCTGCTCCACCCATCTCCTTACTCTGAAGCCTCTGAAAAACATCTTTCTATACTCTACTTGTAAGAATTCTACCTTTTCGCCCAGCGTGGTAGCACACGCCTTTAGTCCTAGCACTTGGGAGCCAGAGGCAAGCGGATATTTGTGAGTTCAAGGCCAGCCTGCTCTACAGAGTGAGTTCTAGGACAGCTGGGGCTACAGGGAGACCCTGTCTCGAAAAGACCAAAAAAAAAAAAAAAAAAGAATTTTACCTTTTGATCGATGTAGCAATGCATGCCTTTAGTCCCAGCACTTGAGAGGCAGAGGTGAGCATATCTTTGAGTTTGAGGCCAGCCTAGATTACATAGTGAGTTCCAGGCCAGTTGGGGCTACAGGGAGACCCTGTCTCAAAAAAAAAAAAAACCCAAAAAACAATACAAAACAAAACAAAGAGTTCTAGTTTTTTTTTTTTTTTTTTTGTCTTTTGGAGACAGGGTCTCCCTGTAGCCCCAGCTGTCCTGGAACTCTCTATGTAGACCAGGCTGGCCTTGAACTTCCAGAGATCCGCCTGTCTCTGCCTCTGCTGGGATTAAAGGAGTGTGACACAGGCATCTCTCTTTTGACTCTTACCACTCTCACCCCACAGCCACTTGATCCTCAAGTTTTTATTTTTGCATTTTTTCAAATCCACATTCTTCTTTTCCCATGACAGTTGCCTCACCTGAGGCCTCACCATCTTGCCCTTGAATGAATAATGACCGCTGATGTTACTGGGACCTGTCAAATACCAGGCACTGTCCTAAATCAGCTCTCTCCATACTTTAGTTTCTTTAATCCTCACAATACCCTTTGTCATGTTTCCCATTTTACAGATGAGAAAACAGGCTCAGAGAGGATTACTAGGCCAAGTTTCTGACAGGTCGGGCTCTCTGCCTTCCTTCAGATTCCCTCTTTTCCATTCTCTCTGATGACATGAATGGGTTTCTGCGACATTGGCACCAATCAGGTTTCTGTCTTGCCAACACTAGTCCCTGGTTTCTTCCTGCCGGTTGGGTAAAGACAACTCACTGCTGAACAGTTTACAGACTGCGGTGCTCTGGCCCTGGTCTAATCTCCTGCTAATCCTAGCACACATTCTTTGCCCCAGACACTCTGAATTACTTGTGTAATGAAGTAGCGAATTTTATTCACTAGAAATGTCTCCCAAGAATGTTTCAGAAGAAGAGTGTGAGCTAGAGCCACACAGCCAAGGGATTGTTTTCTACTTTCCTCTTCTGGAAGTGAGGTGGTGTGGGGATAGATGAGGATTCTTGTCTTCCAGCTATCTCTGAGGGTGGTACTACATGGCCAGCAAGCCTGGGAGACCCTTCAAACCAGAAGAGGTGGGGTCAGAGGTGAGGAAAGGTAAAGGAGGGTTTGGGATGCAGAACAGCTGTCTAGAGGGGATGCCGTGTGGGAAAGATCTACTATACACACAAATCCATTCAGGTCCTTCTTCCACAGTAAGTAATACTCTTCCTGGTGACACAGGCTGTGTAGAGTTATGTGGTTCCTGGTAAAAGTAGAAGATACATGTACTGCTTCTCCCTCACCTGCTTAAGAGGAAATCCCTGGCCTGGGCTTGCACGGTTTCTCCTTTCATGTAGGTAGGGATGTGACAACTGAAACAACTCTGGAAATCTAATATGGAGGGTTTGCAGAGCTGCTGTCTGTCTGGATCCCTGAGAGAGGGCAGAGCAGATCAAACCATCAGTCTGGAAGGCCACTCCCTTCAGAGCTCTTACATAAGAAACTCTCTGTATGATTAATAGTTAAGCCACAAATTACTGTTGACTGTTTTCTTACAGCAACATGTATCCTGATATACCCACAGGAAGTTATTTAATTCCTTAAGAAACCAAAGGTCTAACCAGCCAGTTTCTGATTGGATTTAAGGCCCACTCCACAAGATAAAACCCATACCTGGTACCATCATCAGGGCCAAGAACCTGTGACTACATGGGCTGCAGGCACTAGGAGAGAACCTAGTACTATTATTCTGCTAAATGGACATAGTATTAAACCAGTCCCTAGTGACCTATTATTATATCCATGGATTAGCCCACACCTCAACCCTCATCAAAGAAGCTTCCTTTGACAGTAGATGATGATTAACACAGAGACCCATAATTGATCAAGGTGCATGGAATAAGAGACTTTGGAATGCTCAGCTCTAAATGGGACATCTGTATCATACCCCCTCCTCCCAAGGCTGAGGGGCTCATTGCCGAAGAGGGGTAGAAAGGCCTTAAGAGCAAAAAGCAGGGGATGACTACAAAGAAACAGTTGCACATGTGAACTCAGTGCTGTGACAGCAGTTGACCTGTGAGAGCTCAGTCGAGTTAGGCAAGGTCTCAGCAGGGAGAGGGAAGGTGGGCATGGTGCCCCACCCTAGCTGAGGAATGACTGGCAACT
This sequence comes from Rhizomys pruinosus, assembly GCA_009823505.1. Lineage (NCBI taxonomy): Eukaryota > Metazoa > Chordata > Mammalia > Rodentia > Spalacidae > Rhizomys > Rhizomys pruinosus. Next base: position 3,561,304 of record VZQC01004376.1, read on the forward strand.
GTAGCTGTGGGGGAGAGGAGAATCACTTTTCTTTTAAGAGTGTGGCCCTGTCGGGCATGGTGGCGCACGCCTTTAATCCTAGCACTTGGGAGGCAGAGGCAGGCGGATCTTTGTGAGTTCAAGGCCAGCCTGGTCTACAGAGTGAGTTCCAGGACAGCTGGGGCTACAGGGAGACCCTGTCTCGAAAAGACAAAAAAAAGAGCATGGCCCTTAGCCAGGCATGGTGGTGCACACCTTTAATCCCAGCACTCAGGAGGCAGAAGCAGGTAGATCTCTGTAAGTTCAAGGCCAGCCTGGTCTTGAACACAGAGTGAGTTGAGGACAGCTGGGGCTACAGGGAGACCCTGTCTCAAAAGGACAAAAAAAAGAAAACAACAAAACAAAACAAAAAAACCAAAATGGATGCATGGATGTGAAGAGTGAGGGGGACAAAATCCTGTTTGGACCACGACAGTCAAAATCAGACCTGCTTGGGTTAGTTGAGGATTGCTACCTGCTTCACTGTCTGAGACCTAGTCCTTTCTACTCTAATACTTGTTATACAGGCATTAACGTAACTGTCACAGGCCAGTTTGGGGCAGGAAATGGAGCCACCGTATCTGGATTTTTGCATGGATGTTGGTGATCGGAACCGGGTCCTTATGCCTGCACGGCAGTCTTTATCTTTGTGTTTCACTCTATTTTTCTGTGGTATTTATACCAAAGACACAGTGCATATTTTTTCTTTTTACTTATTATATCTGTTTTTCCCTACCGTCTCAGTTTGATGAGAGTTTATCTTTTTTCTTCTTCTCCTCCCTATTGTATTTTCATTGCCTGGAACATAACACATATTAGGTACTCAATAAATACTTGTAGAATTGAAGGAACATTCCCCTGAGCGGACAGCGGGAAGCCACCCCTTAATGTCTGAATAAGATGTCTTTGCAAGAATGAATGTCTGGGAGGGTGGGCAGTATTTAGTGGTAAGCACACAACCACATATCTCGGGGCGGAGAAGCTTTTGTTCTTTATAATGAGACTGGGGCCACTCCAGCAGACTGACTACTGGTAAATCACCATTATTCAGTGAAGTTTAGAAACTTAAAAGGAGCAGCTCTTTGTGGTTAAATATTAAACAAAAAGGACTTCAATTGTAATCTAAGTTGCTTCTAGAAAATTCATAGTTAATGAAGCTCATCAGATCTTTTTTTTTTTTTTTTTTTTTTTTGGTCTTTTTGAGACAGGGTTTCCCTGCAGCCCCACCTGTCCTGGCACTCACTTTATAGACCAGACTGGCCTTGAACTCACAAAGGTCTGCCTGCCTCTGCCTCCTGAGTGCTGGGATTAAAGGCGTGCGCCACCACGCCACCACGCCCCGCTGAAGCTCATCAGACTTAACTAGCAAATTGTGGCCATGACACCCTGCAGAGCAACACAAACCCACAGGGCCCAGGTTTGAGTCATGCACCCTTTCCAGGTTGAATTGTAGCCTTTGAGAAAAGACATGTGACATTCTAACTATCAGAATGTGACCTCTAGACCCTAGGATGGAAATATGTTTGCTTAGCTACAACTAGCTGAGTTAATGTGGGGTCATGGTGGAGTAGGGTGGGCCCTTGTAGGAAGGAAAGAGAGTTGGAGGCCGAGGCCGGAGTGGCTCCTCTGCAAGCCAAGCACTGCCAAGGGTTGCCAGCAAGCACCTTACGCTGGAAGAGGCGAGGACGAACCTTTGTGGAGAACGTACCAACTCTATCTCCAGATCTGCAAGACGGTCAAATCTGTGTTGTTTGTAGGCACCCCATTTGGCGAACTTTGCTGGAAATGAATACGTTGTATGGTCCTGCAATGCGTAGGAAGCATCTATTGACCTGATAGGTGGTGTTGGGAAGAGGACTGGGAATGGAAGTGCATTGCGGTGAGGGGGGCGGGTGTAGAGGAAACAGGGAGGTGTTCTTACAGGCATCTTGAGTTTCTGGGAGTGGAAGCTTTCGGAGAGGATTCTGGCATGCTTTCTGTGGGTTCTCTGTGCAAACTCCCCAAGAAGATCCTGCTAGGAAGACCTGGAGCAGCCGGCTTGACTATTACTCAAGTTGGTAAGAGTGTGGTCTATCTCTTTTGGCTATGAATCCACGCACAGTGTGGTGCAGTCCTTGGATCTAGCCAGGTTTTACTCTGATGCTACAAAAGCTTATGATTCTCTTTGCTGTTGTGATCTTCTTCCTCAATGATGTTGTCAGTCCTTTGGCCATCTTTTTGAGTGTCAAGGACGTCTTTTCTGGGTGCCTGGTATCAGCAGGTGGTCAATAAATATTTGTAAAGTGGATGAATGTCTGAGAAGCCTGATCGGACTCCCAGTAGGTAAGGTCTCCTTCCTCTCCCTCAAACCCTGCTTTTACCTCTAGCAGGGTGCATGCTACATAGCTTTCTAACTGTTTACTTGTTTTCCTCTTCTTCCTTCTCTACCCTTGCTGAGGGCAGAGGGCATCTCATTTGACTTTTTGTCCTTGGCAACTATCAGAGTAATTGGTAATAGTAAATGTTAATGTTTGTTTAATGAATAATTAATGAGTAATCAGGGCCGGGCTATTATACATATGTTTACTGATGAGACTCAGAGAGGGAAAGGTAGCATGTTTATTGGAAAAGGCAGACATTGGCATCCTGATGCTTCTCTCCCACCCTGGGCATGGCCTAAGCTTTGCTTTCCCATCAACCTTTGGCAATTCTGCATAGCTTTCCTGAGCACTACATCCTAGTAGTGTATTGGACTTCCTTTTGCTTTCTCGGAGTGTAACCAAGTCCCAAGGGACTGGTTCTGGAAGGAAAGGATAGAAAGCTCATTGCCTTGTCTTCCTGCATGGGCTGATATACAGGAAGGCATTAAGGAAGAAAGAAATGTCGCTATGCTCTGGAGGAAGCGTGGCAAGTAATGTCATAACAACATTACAAAGTAGGTACTATTATAACCTCCATTTTTACGTAGAACCCAAGGCTCAGAGGATAAATGTCTTGCTCAAGCATATCTTGGTTCATTTCAAGGAAATGATTCAAGCTCAGGTCTGCAGGATCCCCCAGCCAGTGTCTTTGAGCCG
>VZQC01004376.1:3569377-3652374 GCA_009823505.1 Rhizomys pruinosus
TTCCTCTTTTCTTTTTCTCTTTTTCCTTCCTTCTTTTGAACAGGATCTTGCAGTATTGTCCCAGGCTGGCTCTGAAGTTTGTTAACTAGACTGGCCTGGAACTCCTGCATCAATCAGCATCCCGAGAGCTGGGATTATTGGAGTATGCCACCATGCTTGGCTTTTCCTGTGGGTTTCTTGTTTCTTGGTGGCCCATGTTTCTAGAGGTCATGGAGGGTGGCTTTTATTCTTTTTGTCTTCCCAGACACATAGCAAGTCACTAATATATCAGGAAACTTACAGGCATGTCTTGGATTTCCTACCTGCTTCCTACTCTGTACATCTGCTCAGTTACCAGCTCCCACAGATTCCAATTTCTTAAACTCTCCAGTATCTAAACCACCATTCTACCTAACTGACATTCTTGTCCTGGAATCCTGTACAACTTGCCACCAGCTTATTTTTCTGTGAGACTAAAACTCTCCCACCAACCCCTCTCCATCCCACAGTCAGAGTGAGGATCTTAGAAGAAGATTTGAACCTGGTACTCTCTTGCTGAAAGACTACTAAATCCACTGGTCCTGGGTGCCCTTGTTACAGAGGCCACACCTTTGCCTTAATGACAACGCCAGGCTTTCCCGTGCCCTTCCCGGGCCTGTGTCTAGTATTTCTCCATAGCTCACTGCTCTCTCCTGGTGTGTTCTGCAGCCTTCACGTATCTGTGACTTTGCAGTTGACATGCTGTGGCTTGTATCCGGGGTGCACTTGCCACATTGGCTCGCTCCCTACCCCTACCTCTCCCTTCCTTTTTAAAAAATATTTTGCTATTTTTATTTTTTGTGCATGCAGGTATTTCTTTTCTTTTTCTTTTTTTTTTCTTTCTTTTTTTTTTTTGTCTTTTTGAGACAGGGTCTTCCTATAGCCCCAGCTGTCCTGGAACTCACTCTGTAGACCAGGCTGGCCTTGAACTCACAAAGATCCGCCTGCCTCTGCCTCCCAAGTGCTAGGATTAAAGGCGTGCACCACCACGTATTTCTTGCATGTATGTAAGTGCAACCATGTCATGCAATGCCTGCAGAGTCAGAAGAGGGTGTTGAATCCCCTAGAAATGGAGTTACAGGCGGTCATTGGCTGACATGTGGGTGCTGAGATTCGAACCCGGGTCTTTTGTAAAAACAGCCAGTGCTCTTAACTGCTAAGCCAGCTCCACGTCTCCCTTCTTATTCAGGGTGGGGATGGCTGACCCCAGCAGCCCTCCAGGACCTCCTAACCTTACCTTCCAACCCCATGCTGGTTAGAAACCTCTTTCCTTTGGGCTTCTAGAGCCCTCAAAGTTTACGGAGCACATATCCATTCCTTCCACAAATATTTATTCTTTAGAGTCCCTCCTCTGTGCCAGGCATGATTGCAGGTGCTGAGGACACAGCTGTGAACAAAGCAGTAGGAAATTCCCACCTCAGGAAGTGTGCAGATCCCACTAAACTGGTGGCTCTCCAAAGGGCTGGGTCTGCATCCTGTCTGGAGGCGAACACTTGCAGGGCTGATGTGTTCTTTGACTGCGTGGTCTCGGTCTGATGCACTGTACTACCATCATACTTAATGTTTTGGATATCTGATGCTTTCTGGGCTCTATGATTGATGGAGGAAGAGTTAAAAAGAATGTGATAGGAAAGAAGTCTGGTCTAGGAGACAGGAAAGACGTAAATGTGCCAGTTAGGAACACAGCTCTGGTGTTTGGTGCCTGAGTTCAGATCCTGAGCCCATCACGTATTCATGGCAGGACCATAAGCAAGCTATTAACCTCTCTGAGCTTCAGTGTCCTCATCTGAAAGGTGGGATTGGAATACTAATTGCCACATGGTAGTCAAAATGATCGAAGGTGTTAATATTTGCTAGGTATTTAGAACAGTGACTGGCACATAACAATTGCTTTGTATGTGAGCAAATATTTGTTAAACACATGAACTGTATTTATAGACCGAGTGTAGATGGTCTCAGATGCAAATTCTACAACTGCCCATAGATGAAAGAGCTGAGCCTCCATTTCTTCATCTGTGAAATGGAGATAAAGAGACCTTCCTTGGCAATCCAGGAGTCAAGGTGGGGGCGGGGGCAGCAACTGAGGAATATTTTTGCAAAGCAAAGGTCTCCTGGTGAGGCAGCATCTGGGTTCCATGCTTTGGGGGCTCATAGAATGAACATACCATCTCTGCTCAGTTGCCCCTTCATAAACTATCCCTGGAATCCTATGGCTTAGCCCCCTTTGAATTGTCTACCTAGGGCTTTTGCTTTAAATTCCAGCTGTGAAACTGACTGTGTGGCATTGAACAGTCATTTCTCTTCCCTCAGTCTTAGTGTCTGGCCCTCAACAGTGATACTACTGTTGGACTCTAATGAGACAATGTCTGTAGCTGTGCCTGGCGGCTCATAGATGTTCGATAAACACCAATTCCTATTTCATCTTCCTCCTGTTATGGTCTCTTGATTGGCCTGCAAGTTCTTTGCAGAAGCAGATTTGGCTCCTACCCCTGGGAATGATGTATGAGAAGGTCAACAAATCTGAGAACGGTGCATGGAAAGGGAAGTCACAAAGGCATGTGGATGACTGAGGTGCCTTTGGGGTCTGCTCAGGAGTCTACCAACCTCTGCTCCATGAAACCCCTCTTCTGCACGCCCTCCCATCTTGAGACCTTCGCACAAGATGGAATTTTCTTTTTTTTACTCCTGGCCTTGTTAACCTTTGCCTCACTGGTTTCAAGGCTTTCTCTAGGGACTAGTCGTTTAATGTCCACCCTTTCCTGCCCCTACACCCAGCCCCAGGGGAGGCCATAGTGCAAGGTTGTGGCACAGCATGAAGATGTTTTCATTCATTGGTGTTACCCCACTAGGCTGTACCCCTATCAGGAACAGGGACTGTATGATTTTGAAGCCCCGGAGCTCAGTACTGTGGTGGCCATAGAACAAGCCTCCCATAGCTGACTGCTGAAGAAATGCTTCACTTCTGAGAGTGAAGAAACCAAACCACTTGGCTGCTGTGCGTCAGCATAGGGATCCTTGCTCTTGCTCAGTCCCCTGCCCTCCAGTCCCAGGAAATCTAGGTCCCCTGCTTCTGTTCCTGTCCATGAGTGATGCAGGGTTTGTGGGAGCCCCTAGGGTCAGCAGAGGGAGAAGGGATGCCACACATACCTCGGTCACAATGGTGTCCCTGGAGCCATTGTAGACCCAGCCATCCAGGCACGGCTCGGTGGTGGGCCCTTTGGTGTCGTTGGGCAGACTGCCATTGGGTGGGAGCACGAAACGGAGGCACTTCTCTGGCTTCCCATTCAGGCCCAGGGGGAGCACCCAGGGCCCTACAGAGGCGTTGGGGGGTGGGCGACAGTAGTGGACAGGGGTGGTGGCTGTGAAGATCTGCAGCAGGTTGTGGTTGGCTATGCCGAGGATTGGGAGGGCCAGCAGGGTCACATGCAGGTATTGGAAGGGGCCCATGCTGCCCACACGGTCCAGAATCTCGGAGAAGGTCATGGCACCAGGCGAGATGAACCAGAACTGTAAGCAGGGCACCAGGCTAAGGAGAGGAGTGTGTGTGTGTGTGTGGGGGTGTGTGTGTGTGTGTGTGTTTTTCTATGTGTATGAGTATATATATGTGATGTGTGTATGAATGTGTGTGGTATTTGGGTCTGTGTGTGTGGGTGGCTGATACTGCATGGAGAGATAAAGAATATCAGGAATGGATATATGTTTAGCTGTGTGAACACAGAGGACCTCCAGGTATGTGTACATTTAAGCTATAGCATGAAGTCACAGCTGTGTGAATGCAGGCATGCGGTTCTGTGCCTGTAAGTTGTATGTGTGAACTGTGGGTGTATGTATGTATGTATGTATGTATGTACTCAGCAAGGCTAGCCATGAAGCCTGCATGCATGGGGTTGGCAGGCCACATAACAGGGACTGAGGGATCCAGGCTTGGGTGTTGGCTATACAGGATGGGGGTAGGCGGGGGTGTGTGCATAACACATGTCCTCGACTTTCCCATGTAGGCCAAGGAAGACCTCCCAAGTTCAGAGCCTCCTTGCTTTTGGCTGCTCCCCAGGGCTGGGCTGCTTGCGCTGGAGTACCAGAAAGAATCCAAGCAGGTCCCTGAGGGTGCTAGGGGCTTGACAAGGAGGAAGCAGGGCCTGGCTTTGGGGTGTTCTCGGGTGCTAGGTTTGGGGGGGTTCTCAGTCCCTTCTCACCTGGGGCTGGATCCAGTGGGGCTGGAGGTGGATGTAGAGAAGGCCGGTGCTCTGTCCTGTGGTCCGGCAGCTGCTGTGGTAGGGCAGCTCAGCTCTAACAAGCTGTTTGTGTCTCCCCCCACCCCGCCCCCCAGGAGGGCCTTATATAAGGCATAAGCTGTTTCCTGGGCTAATGTTTGACTTTCTTTGGAGGATTAACATCATCCTTGCACCAACCGAGCCTAGCTCTCCTGAAAGGGCTGTCTCAGCGAAGGCTGGTGGGGGTGGAAGGAGGAGGGGGCTGGGGGATTGGTGAGGCTGAGCTTAAGGGGCTGCCAGCTGGACAGGGGGCTGAGCAATCCAGGCAAGCTTTCCTAAGGGAGGGTCTTGGAGGGGGCTCTGGGCTGAGGGTCCAGAGGACTTGGAGCTGAGAGCAGTCAACCAGAAATGTGTTACTTTCCACTAACAGGCTGCGTTCCTGTACTCTAACATCTTTTCCTGCCCAGTGTCGTCGGTAGGTGGATGGAGACTGCTTCTCAGGAATGCTGAGACACACTCAGACAGAAAGTCAGCCCCTAGGATCTGTCCTCAAGGTCTCAGGGCTGCCACACTTCGTGCCCCTGGGAAAGCCAGGGCTCTATGCCGGGCAACCATTCTTCTACCCACTGTCCCTGGACACATTCATCTTTTAGGAGCTTCATCTTCTGGGGCCCAACTGTAGTCCCAGAGGACTTGGTTTATTTCTCTGAGTATGATTTTAATTATGCAATAATGTGTGTTTCTTGTATAAAGTGGAAATAGAACCCAACCCAAATCAAATTCAGTCTCACCCAAGAGTCAACTGGGCAGGGAGATTTTTGAGGTGTGTTCTGTTTCCTTCCCTGTAGCTCTATGTCTAAGACAGGGTCTAGCAGCCAGCCTGAAGCTTGGACAGCACTCATGGAGGCCCTGTAGATAGCCTAGCACCGTCCGTTCAGAAACTGAGACATCAAGTAACTGGATTAGCGTCCCCAGCCAACAAGTAGAAGGGGAAGGGTATGGCTTCAAGTCCATTTCTGTCCCTTAAACAGAAGGGACAGAAGAAGCTCCCCTCCCCTCCCCTCCCCTCCCCTCCCCACCACATGCTCACACAGCAAAGACTCTTAGAGCCTAAAATATATACAGTGCTGAGGTTGAGAAACTTGTTCTAGAAAAAGTTGGGGCATATTTACATACTAAATAATCTTACATTTTTAAGTAACATACTATTTCTATATCTTTCCATCAGTAGCTTGAATTTCAAGACCANCTTAGTGTCTGGCCCTCAACAGTGATACTACTGTTGGACTCTAATGAGACAATGTCTGTAGCTGTGCCTGGCGGCTCATAGATGTTCGATAAACACCAATTCCTATTTCATCTTCCTCCTGTTATGGTCTCTTGATTGGCCTGCAAGTTCTTTGCAGAAGCAGATTTGGCTCCTACCCCTGGGAATGATGTATGAGAAGGTCAACAAATCTGAGAACGGTGCATGGAAAGGGAAGTCACAAAGAGCATTGTGATGACTGAGGTCCTTTGGGGTCTGCTCAGGAGTCTACGCAACCTCTGCGCCATGAAACCACCTCTTCTGCACAGCCTCCCATCTGAGACCTTCGCACAATATGGAATTTTCTTTTTTTTACGACCTGCCTTGTAAACCTTGCCCACTGGTTCCAAGGCTTTCTCTAGGGACTAGTCGTTTAATGTCCACCCTTTCCTGCCCCTACACCCAGCCCCAGGGGAGGCCATAGTGCAAGGTTGTGGCACAGCATGAAGATGTTTTCATTCATTGGTGTTACCCCACTAGGCTGTACCCCTATCAGGAACAGGGACTGTATGATTTTGAAGCCCCGGAGCTCAGTACTGTGGTGGCCATAGAACAAGCCTCCCATAGCTGACTGCTGAAGAAAGCTTCACTTCTGAGAGTGAAGAAACCAAACCACTTTGGCTGCTGTGCGTCAGCATAGGGATCCTTGCTCTTGCTCCAGTGTTCCCCCCTGCCCTTCCCAGTCCCCAGGAAATCTAGTCCCCTGCCTTCTGTTCCTGTCCATGAGTGATGCAGGGTTTGTGGGAGCCCCTAGGGTCAGCAGAGGGAGAAGGGATGCCACACATACCTCGGTCACAATGGTGTCCCTGGAGCCATTGTAGACCCAGCCATCCAGGCACGGCTCGGTGGTGGGCCCTTTGGTGTCGTTGGGCAGACTGCCATTGGGTGGGAGCACGAAACGGAGGCACTTCTCTGGCTTCCCATTCAGGCCCAGGGGGAGCACCCAGGGCCCTACAGAGGCGTTGGGGGGTGGGCGACAGTAGTGGACAGGGGTGGTGGCTGTGAAGATCTGCAGCAGGTTGTGGTTGGCTATGCCGAGGATTGGGAGGGCCAGCAGGGTCACATGCAGGTATTGGAAGGGGCCCATGCTGCCCACACGGTCCAGAATCTCGGAGAAGGTCATGGCACCAGGCGAGATGAACCAGAACTGTAAGCAGGGCACCAGGCTAAGGAGAGGAGGTGTGTTGTTGGTGTGTGGGGGTGTGTAGTGTGTGTGTGGTTTTCTATGTGATGATATATATATATTGATGTCGTGGTATGAATGTGCATGTGGTTTTTGGGTCTGTGTGTGTGGGTGGCTGATACTGCATGGAGAGATAAAGAATATCAGGAATGGATATATGTTTAGCTGTGTGAACACAGAGGACCTCCAGGTATGTGTACATAAAACGCTATAGAATGAAGTCAAAGCTGTGTGAATGCAGGCATGCGGTTCTGTGCCTGTAAGTTGTATGTGTGAACTTTGGGTGTATGTATGTATGGTTATGTATCTATGTACTCCAAGAAGGCGAGCCATGAAGCCTGCATGCATGGGGTTGGCAGGCCACATAACAGGGACTGAGGGATCCAGGCTTGGGTGTTGGCTATACAGGATGGGGGTAGGCGGGGGTGTGTGCATAACACATGTCCTCGACTTTCCCATGTAGGCCAAGGAAGACCTCCCAAGTTCAGAGCCTCCTTGCTTTTGGCTGCTCCCCAGGGCTGGGCTGCTTGCGCTGGAGTACCAGAAAGAATCCAAGCAGGTCCCTGAGGGTGCTAGGGGCTTGACAAGGAGGAAGCAGGGCCTGGCTTTGGGGTGTTCTCGGGTGCTAGGTTTGGGGGGGTTCTCAGTCCCTTCTCACCTGGGGCTGGATCCAGTGGGGCTGGAGGTGGATGTAGAGAAGGCCGGTGCTCTGTCCTGTGGTCCGGAGCTGCTGTGGTAGGCAGCTCAGCTCTAACAAGCGTTTGTTGCTCCTGCCCCCCCACCCGCCCCCCAGGAGGGCCTTATATAAGCATAAGCTGTTTCCGGTGCTAAATGTTTGACTTTCTTGAGGATTAACATCATCCTTGCACCAACCGAGCCTAGCTCTCCTTAAAGGGCCTGTCTCAGCGAAGCTGGTGGGGGTGGCAGAGGGAGGAGGCTGGGTGGGGGGATTGGTGGGCTGAGCGTTAAGGGGCTGCCAGCGGAACAGGGGGCTGAGCAAGTCCAGGCAAGCCTTTCCTAAGGGAGGGCTTGGAGGGGGCTCTGGGCTGAGTGGTCCAGAGGAACTTGGACTGAGAGCAGTCAACCAGAGAATGTGTTACTTTCCACAACAGGCTGCGTTCCTGTACTCTAACATCTTTTCCTGCCCAGGTGTCGTCGGTAGGTGGATGGAGACGCTTCTCAGGGAATGCTGGACACACTCAGACAGAAAGTCAGCCCCTAGGATCTGTCCTCAAGGTCTCAGGGCTGCCACACTTCGTGCCCCTGGGAAAGCCAGGGCTCTATGCCGGGCAACCATTCTTCTACCCACTGTCCCTGGACACATTCATCTTTTAGGAGCTTCATCTTCTGGGGCCCAACTGTAGTCCCAGAGGACTTGGTTTATTTCTCTGAGTATGATTTTAATTATGCAATAATGTGTGTTTCTTGTATAAAGTGGAAATAGAACCCAACCCAAATCAAATTCAGTCTCACCCAAGAGTCAACTGGGCAGGAGATTTTGAGGTGTGTTCTGTTTCCTTCCCTGTAGCTCTATGTCTAAGACAGGGTCTAGCAGCCAGCCTGAAGCTTGGACAGCACTCATGGAGGCCCTGTAGATAGCCTAGCACCGTCCGTTCAGAAACTGAGACATCAAGTAACTGGATTAGCGTCCCCAGCCAACAAGTAGAAGGGGAAGGGTATGGCTTCAAGTCCATTTCTGTCCCTTAAACAGAAGGGACAAGAAGAGCTCCTCCCTCCCCTCCCTCCCCTCCCTCCCCTCCCCTCCCCTCCCCCTCCCCTCCACTCCCCTCTCTTCCCTTCCCTTCCCTTTCTGGACAGGGTCTCACGATATAGTCCCAGGCTGCCTTCAACGCACAGTGATCCTCCCGTCTCAGCCTCCTCTGAAGTGGAAGAGCTGGAATTACAGGCATGCATCACAATTTATGGCTTGATTCAAAATTTTCTACGAAGTCAGCGGGGTACTATATCCTTCCTCTCTTTTAGCAAAGTTACTTTGTCTGGTCTCTGTTATCACTGTCGGCTTGCCTTTGACGGGATGTTTCTACTTTCGGGGACCCCTGGGGGATGTCCTATCCCACCTGCTCTGGGGGACGGGGAGGGGTCCACTTGGGGCTCCCTGTTTTTCCTGGTGAAAGGTCTTCCATTCTCTTCCTGGGTCCCCTCTCTACCAAGGTGGCATCCAGTCCCCAGGCTCAGGCTGGACTGATCTGGCTGAGGTGCCTGCCAGCCCCCCCCCCCCCCGCACTACAGGGTCAGCTGGTGAACCCTGGTCCAGCCCCTCCTCCCTGCTTACCACCTGGGCTCAGCAGTTATTGATGTTCTCCGCAGAGTGGCCTGAGGCAGGGTGAGATCCGGAGTCATCAAAGGAAGATTAAATTATGCTCCAAGGCAGCCAAGGGGTTGTTTTAGGAAGGTTTTTAACTGTGAGGTTTGTAGCAAGTCGGGCTGCCACCTCTAGCCCCCCTGTTCTGGGAGTTCACCCCCTTAGATATTTTCTGGTTTCTAATTGGCCTGAGTTGTCCGTCTGTTCTTGTCCTAGTGGAATGTTCAAAGGCGCCTGGTGACTTTCCTGAGGCTGCTGGGGTCGAGCCAGAGTATACATATCCCAACTCCCTGTGAGGGGCCGCTGTGTCCGGGCAGTACCTCCAGCCCCCAGCGGATGTGGCTGGTCCCTGATACCTGGATCAGGGCCATTGGGGGTTGTATCTGCACTTGTGTGACTTTGGGGACATCCAGTCAGCTCTTCTTGAGCCTCTTGTTTTTCTTCATTAGTTAAGTGGTTTGGAAAAACAACGACAACACCAGAAACCTTTTACTTAATAGTAGATTGAGTTCATAAGGTCTTTGCATAAAGCAGACAGGGTTGGTGCAATGGCTAAGGTGGGGGGAGATTGAAAGGAGCCCAAGGTGAGCACCACCTCCATCACCGTTCCCATCCACCCTCCGCCACCATCTGTCCCAGGGTGCTCTGCTGTGAGCCTAAATTCAATGCGTTCAAATTAACTTTCTCTTTTCTTTTTTTGTAATTTATTTTTTGTGTCTATGAGTGTACTGTCTGCATGTAGGTTGGTGCAACCGTGTTGTGCAATGCCGCGGAGGTCAGAAGAGGGCGTCGGATTCCCCTGGAACTGGAGTTAAAGACGGTTCTTAGCCACCGTGTGGGTGCTGGGAATCAAACCCAGGTCCTCTGCAAGAGCAGTCAGTGCTCTTAACCGCTAGGCCATCTCTCCAGCCCCAACTTTTTCTTTTTAAAAAAAGAAATGATGTGCCGGGTGTGGTGGCGCATGCCTTTAATTCTAGCATTCTCGAGGCAGAGGCAGGTGGATCTTTGTGAGTTCAAGGCCAGCCTGGTCTACAGAGTGAGTTCCAGGACAGCTGAGGCTACCGGGAGACCCTGTCTCGAAAAGACCAAAAAAAAACTTAGTGTCTGGCCCTCAACAGTGATACTACTGTTGGACTCTAATGAGACAATGTCTGTAGCTGTGCCTGGCGGCTCATAGATGTTCGATAAACACCAATTCCTATTTCATCTTCCTCCTGTTATGGTCTCTTGATTGGCCTGCAAGTTCTTTGCAGAAGCAGATTTGGCTCCTACCCCTGGGAATGATGTATGAGAAGGTCAACAAATCTGAGAACGGTGCATGGAAAGGGAAGTCACAAAAGAGCAATTGTATGGACGGAGGTCCCGTGGGGGTCTGCCTCAGGAGTCTACGCAACTCTGCGCCAATGAAGACACCTCTTCTGCACAGCCTCCCATCTGGAGACCTTTCGCACATATGGAAGGTTCGTTTTTGTACGACCTGCCTTGTAAACCTTGGCCCACTGGTTCCAAGGCTTTCTCTAGGGACTAGTCGTTTAATGTCCACCCTTTCCTGCCCCTACACCCAGCCCCAGGGGAGGCCATAGTGCAAGGTTGTGGCACAGCATGAAGATGTTTTCATTCATTGGTGTTACCCCACTAGGCTGTACCCCTATCAGGAACAGGGACTGTATGATTTTGAAGCCCCGGAGCTCAGTACTGTGTGGCCATAGACAAGCCCTCCGCAAAGCTGACTGCTGAAAAGACTTCACTTCCTGAGAGGAAGAAACCAACCACTTTGGCTGCTGTGGTCAGCATAGGGTCCTTGCGCTTGCCCAGTGTTCCCCCCCTGCCCTTCCCAGTCCCCAGGAAATCTATGTCCCCTCCTTCTGTTCCTGTCCATGAGTGATGCAGGGTTTGTGGGAGCCCCTAGGGTCAGCAGAGGGAGAAGGGATGCCACACATACCTCGGTCACAATGGTGTCCCTGGAGCCATTGTAGACCCAGCCATCCAGGCACGGCTCGGTGGTGGGCCCTTTGGTGTCGTTGGGCAGACTGCCATTGGGTGGGAGCACGAAACGGAGGCACTTCTCTGGCTTCCCATTCAGGCCCAGGGGGAGCACCCAGGGCCCTACAGAGGCGTTGGGGGGTGGGCGACAGTAGTGGACAGGGGTGGTGGCTGTGAAGATCTGCAGCAGGTTGTGGTTGGCTATGCCGAGGATTGGGAGGGCCAGCAGGGTCACATGCAGGTATTGGAAGGGGCCCATGCTGCCCACACGGTCCAGAATCTCGGAGAAGGTCATGGCACCAGGCGAGATGAACCAGAACTTTAAGCAGGGCACACAGGCTAAGGAGGGAGGTGTGTGTGTGTGGTGTGTGGGGGTGTGTAGTGTGTTGTGTGTGTTTTCTATGTGTATGAGTATTATAATGTGATGTGGGTATGAATGTGTGTGGTATTTTTGGGTCTGTGTGTGTGGGTGGCTGATACTGCATGGAGAGATAAAGAATATCAGGAATGGATATATGTTTAGCTGTGTGAACACAGAGGACCTCCAGGTATGTGTACATTTAAGCTATAGCATGAAGTCACAGCTGTGTGAATGCAGGCATGCGGTTCTGTGCCTGTAAGTTGTATGTGTGAACTGTGGGTGTATGTATGTAGGTTATGTATCTATGTACTCCAAAGCAAGGCGAGCCATGAAGCCTGCATGCATGGGGTTGGCAGGCCACATAACAGGGACTGAGGGATCCAGGCTTGGGTGTTGGCTATACAGGATGGGGGTAGGCGGGGGTGTGTGCATAACACATGTCCTCGACTTTCCCATGTAGGCCAAGGAAGACCTCCCAAGTTCAGAGCCTCCTTGCTTTTGGCTGCTCCCCAGGGCTGGGCTGCTTGCGCTGGAGTACCAGAAAGAATCCAAGCAGGTCCCTGAGGGTGCTAGGGGCTTGACAAGGAGGAAGCAGGGCCTGGCTTTGGGGTGTTCTCGGGTGCTAGGTTTGGGGGGGTTCTCAGTCCCTTCTCACCTGGGGCTGGATCCAGTGGGGCTGGAGGTGGATGTAGAGAAGGCCGGTGCTCTGTCCTGTGGTCAGGGCTGCTGTGTATGGCAGCTCAGCTCTACAACTGTTTGTTGTCCTCCGTGTCTACCCCCCACCCGCCCCCAGGGGGCCTTATATAAGACATAAGCTGTTTTCCGGTGCAAAATGTTTGACTTTCTTGAGGATTAACATCAATCCTTGCACCAACCAGCCATAGCTCTCCTTAAAGGGCCTGTCTCAGCGAAGCTGGTGGGGGGGAAGGGAGTGAGGTGGGCTGGGGGGAGTGGGTGGGCCTGAGCGTTAAGGGGCTGCCCGCAGCGGGAACAGGGGGGCATGAGCAAGTCGCAGGGCCAAGCCTTTCCTAAGGGAGGGCTTGGAGGGGGGGCTCTGGGCTGATGGTCCCAGAGGAACTTGGAACTGAAGAGCAGTCAACCAGAGAATGTTTTACTTTCCACGAACAGGGCTGCGTTCCTGTACTCTATACATCTTTATCCTGCGCCAGGTGTTCGTCGTAGGTGGGATGGAGAACGCTTCTCAGAGGAATCTGGACACACTCAGAACAGAAAGTCCACGCCCCCCTAGGATCTGTCCTCAAGGTCTCAGGGCTGCCACACTTCGTGCCCCTGGGAAAGCCAGGGCTCTATGCCGGGCAACCATTCTTCTACCCACTGTCCCTGGACACATTCATCTTTTAGGAGCTTCATCTTCTGGGGCCCAACTGTAGTCCCAGAGGACTTGGTTTATTTCTCTGAGTATGATTTTAATTATGCAATAATGTGTGTTTCTTGTATAAAGTGGAAATAGAACCCAACCCAAATCAAATTCAGTCTCACCCAAGAGTCAACTGGGCAGGGAGATGTTTTGAGGTGTGTTTCCTTTTCTTCCCTGTAGCTCTATGTCCTAAGACAGGGTCTAGCAGCCAGCCTGAAGCTTGGACAGCACTCATGGAGGCCCTGTAGATAGCCTAGCACCGTCCGTTCAGAAACTGAGACATCAAGTAACTGGATTAGCGTCCCCAGCCAACAAGTAGAAGGGGAAGGGTATGGCTTCAAGTCCATTTCTGTCCCTTAAACAGAAGGGACAGAAGAGCTCCCACCTCCCCTCCCTCCCCTCCCCCCCTCCCCTCCCCTCCCCTCCCCTCACCCCTTCTTCCCTTCCCTTCCCTTTCATGGACAGGGGTCTCACGTATATAGTCACGGCTGCCTTTCCACCATCAGCTGGATCCCCGTCTCAGCCTCCCTCTAGAATGTGGAAGGCTGGAATTACAGGCATTCAATCACAATTTTAATGGCTTGATTCAAATATTTTCTACGAAGTCAGCGGGTACTATATCCCTTTCTCTCTTTTAGTCAAAGTTACTTTGTCTGGTCTCTGTTATCACTGTCGGGCTTGCCTTTGACGGGATGTTTCTACTTTCGGGGACCCCTGGGGGATGTCCTATCCCACCTGCTCTGGGGGACGGGGAGGGGTCCACTTGGGGCTCCCTGTTTTTCCTGGTGAAAGGTCTTCCATTCTCTTCCTGGGTCCCCTCTCTACCAAGGTGGCATCCAGTCCCCAGGCTCAGGCTGGACTTGATCTGGCTGAGGTGCCTGCCAGCCCCCCCCCCCCCCCTCTGCACTACAGGGTCAGCTGGTGAACCCTGGTCCACCCCTCCTCCACTGCATTACCACCTGTGGCTCAGCAGTTATTGATGTTCTCCGCAGAGTGGCCTGAGGCAGGGTGAGATCCGGAGTCATCAAAGGAAGATTAAATTATGCTCCAAGGCAGCCAAGGGGTTGTTTTAGGAAGGTTTTTAACTGTGAGGTTTGTAGCAAGTCGGGCTGCCACCTCTAGCCCCCCTGTTCTGGGAGTTCACCCCCTTAGATATTTTCTGGTTTCTAATTGGCCTGAGTTGTCCGTCTGTTCTTGTCCTAGTGGAATGTTCAAAGGCGCCTGGTGACTTTCCTGAGGCTGCTGGGGTCGAGCCAGAGTATACATATCCCAACTCCCTGTGAGGGGCCGCTGTGTCCGGGCAGTACCTCCAGCCCCCAGCGGATGTGGCTGGTCCCTGATACCTGGATCAGGGCCATTGGGGGTTGTATCTGCACTTGTGTGACTTTGGGGACATCCAGTCAGCTCTTCTTGAGCCTCTTGTTTTTCTTCATTAGTTAAGTGGTTTGGAAAAACAACGACAACACCAGAAACCTTTTACTTAATAGTAGATTGAGTTCATAAGGTCTTTGCATAAAGCAGACAGGGTTGGTGCAATGGCTAAGGTGGGGGGAGATTGAAAGGAGCCCAAGGTGAGCACCACCTCCATCACCGTTCCCATCCACCCTCCGCCACGCGATCTGCCCAGGGTGCTCTGCTTTGTGAGCCTAAATTAATGCGTTCAAATTAAACCTTCTAGTCTTTCTTTTTTGTAAGTTTATTTTTTGTGTCTATGATGTCTGTTGCTTTTTTTTGGTTTTTTTTGCACCCGTGTTGTGCAATCCGGGAGGTCAGAAGAGGGGGCGTCGGACATTCCCCTGGAACTCGGAAGTTAAGACGGTTTCTTAGCCACGTGTGGGCATGGGAATCAAACCCAGGTCCCGCTGCAAAGCAGTCAGTGCTTTAACCTGCTAGGGCCATCTCTCCAGCCTCCAACTTTTTTTTTCTTTTTAAAAAAGAAAGTATGATGTCCGGGGTGTGGTGGCGCAGCCTTTAATTCTAGCATTCTCGAGGCAGAGGCAGGTGGATCTTTGTGAGTTTCAGGCCAGCCTGGTCATACAAGTGAGTTACAGGACAGCTGAGGCGACCGGGAAGACCCTGTCTCGAAAAGACCAAAAAAAAAAAAAAAAAAAAAAAAGAATGGGGAGCTGGATGAGATGGCCTAGCGTTAATGAAGCGCAAATCGACCGCCTTGCAGATTNCAAAAACAAAAAAAAAAAAAACAGAGGAACGAAGGACGAAGAAAGAACACTGTCTAGTCAGCAAACAGCTGCTCCTCCTCGGGTCCACTGTATTCAAGTCACACTTTGCAGCTAAAGCCTTTTGTCTACTTGGCCCTCTGAGCCTGCTATCCAAGAGTGGCTCAGAGTCTCCAGAGCAGGTGTCTCACCTGCCCTGGGAGGAGGCCACCATAAATATTTAGACTCCCCCTCTGGGTTCCTGGATGTTATTTACTAGTTCATCTGCTTACCAGCTCTAGGACTCTGCACTAATTTTCAAAGCCCATTTTCCATGCATAAGCAAAAGTGGGATAGATAGTAGTAGTATCTACTCAAAGAGATGGTGCAAGAATGAAAGTAATTAATACATATAAAGATTCATTCTTATACTATGTAAAAAATGGTAATTAAAGTGAGAAAATTGAATTGAAATAAGTTACTTGCTACTGTTAAGTAATGCTGGACTTATCATTACTGTGTGTGGAATCTATGAGCTTTTGTTAAGCTACTGAACAGAAGCCGGGTGTGGTGGCACACATCTTTAACCTCAGCATTTGGGAGGCAGAGGCACGGGGGCCTTCCAGAGTTTGAGGTTAGCCGTGTCTACATAGTGAGTAGTGAGTTCCAGTACCGCTGGGGCTACACGAACAGCCGACTCGGGTTCAATCCCCAGCACCCACATGGCGGCTGAGAACCGTCTGAAGCTCCAATTCCAGGAGAACTCCAGTTCCAGGGGAATCCGAGACCCTCTTCTGAACTCCGCGGCGTTGCACGACACGGGTGCATAGACTTGCATGCAGACAGTACATTCATACACATACAGAAATAAATAAAATTAATAATAAAAAAAAACTGAAGAAAAAAAATACAAAAAAAAGAAATGATATATTTGAGAAATTTTACATTACATTTTTAATCTGGGATATGGAAATATATCTCTCTTTTTCCTTTTCTCCTCCCTTTCCTTCTCTCTTCTTTTCATGTTTATCAAAACTCTTCCATAGTCTCCTTCAAGCTAAACCTCAATTCAATTTCCCCTGTTCTCTTAGAAGGGGTGTGTGATTTGACCAAGAAGGGTTTAAGAAATCATCTAATCCTATGTTTTTATCTTAATTGTGGGGAACTGAGGTGCAGGGAGAAGAAGCGCAAGTTGGATCCAGGGAGAAGGAGCACAGGCTGGATCCAGGGAGAAGGAGCACAGGCTGGATCTTTGGCTTCTCTGGCTCTTTTCTCAATCTTGAATTCTCAGAGGCAGGAGCGCTGCTGACCAGAGAATCCTAAGCAAGGGCAAGGAGAGGCCACTGAATTTTCTATGGGCTCTCCTATTGCCCTTGCATCAATCGATCGATCCATCCATGCATCTGTGCATGCCTTATCCATCTGATATGCGTGGTGGCCTTGAATATCTGAGGCCCCACGTGGTGGTGTCTGGCTTCCACCTTCCTGTAGTATGCTTTTCTGAGCAGACAGCATTCCAGAAAAAAAATTATAGCACAAAGGAGACTGATCTCGATGCTGAAGGGGATCACTGGGCTGGAGGAGCAGATGGAGAAGGTGGCATTAGCACCAGGTTTGCTGGTTAGATAGAATGAGTTCAACGGGTAGAGCTGGAGAGGGCTGCGAATGCAGGGCGATGGGGTATCGGGATATAAAATGGATGAATGAGGGTGGGTAGAACCTTTGTTCCTACTCAGGGTGGTGCCTTGGTCTCGGGGGTCAGGACAGCTCTGGGATAGTCTTGGAGCAGCTGACAATGCCCTGGACTTCTGTCCTCTGGGAAGTGGACAGGAAAGCTTCTGCAGCCTGCAGCCCGTGAGGGCTCGGGAGTGGGCTGAACTGTGCTCAGTGCTGCCCACGTGTGCTGTGTACGGGTGTTTCCCCCTTTGTGTTTCCCCAGCTGCCTAGCTGTCCTTCACCCTCTCAAGGGTTCAAGGCAAAAGCTTAGCCTGCATGCCCCTTGTCCTTCTTCTTAGACTGTCTCTAGGTGAGGATTTGAGACTAAACTCCCAAAGGCCTGTAACTATATTTCTGTAGTGGATACCCTGGGGCCTGTTAGCCCTGGGCTTAATCACTAACTTATTTAGAGACTCAAGGTTCAGCCCTTGATCTGAGCCAGCTCCAAGAAAATAGGTGGTCCATATGAGGTGTCTGCATGCTGGACCTTGGTACAAGGATGCCCTCTGCCCTCAAACCCCAATCCTTCTTACCCCCTCCATGGATCCATGGGTCCTGGGAGTGAGGCAGTTCAGACAAGGAGAATCCATAGGGCTGGGTGCGAATGTTGATTCTACACTTTGCTCCCTGGGTCTGGGCAAGTGACAATCATGTCTTTAAGCCTTAGTTGTTTTTTTTTTTGGTGTTTTCGAGACAGGGTCTCCCTGTAGCTCTGGCTGTCCTGGAACTCACTCTGTAGACCAGGCTGGCCTTGAACTCACAGAGACCCGCCTGTCTCTGCCTCCCAAGTGCTAGGTTTAAAGGCGTGTGTCACCATGCCCCGCACCGTAGGTTTTTTTTTTTTTAACATGTAAAATGGGGCTATCAGATTGTTGGGATTTTATATAAAGTATATGGATTTTATATGAAGCATATAGAACTTAGTTTGAGGACGGACCTGAAAGAACAGGTCTTAGGAGAGCTGAGCCCTCCCAGACTGAGAGGAGAAAGAGAAGGTTTCTAGAAGGCGGAGGATGAGGCCTAGTGCTGGTAGACATTTGAGGTGGACAAGCCTCTTGAGATCTACAGGGGCGCCTGGAATACGCTGGTTCAGCCAATCCTGCTTCAGTCCACCATGTTGTCAGGCTGCCCTCAGCTTGCAAAGAGCAGGTATACAGGACCCTTCCTGGATCTAGAATTACAGAGATTATTTTTTGCAACCGGAGCCTGGTCGCTGAGCCGAATGGCTCTTTGTGGGCAGAGGGAAAGGAATGACAGGGAGAGTCGCCCCCTTCTGGTTTGGATCATAAACTGCACTTCTTTTCTGAAGATGGAGCCCAGTACAGGGTTTGGGGGTGGTGGGGGCTCCCCTTCACAATGGGTAAGTTCCCAAGGAGTAGAGGGAGAGAACCGAGAACTGAGTGCTGCGTCCCTATAAGCCCAGCACACGAGGGGGGTGAGGCAGGAAGATTGTGAGTTTAAGGCCAGCCTGAACTACATAATGAAACGCTGTCTCAAAGATCACGGAAACAAAAACCACACACACACACACACACATACAACCCAAACAAGAAAACAACAACAAACCAGCAGAAAACAAAAAGCAAACCAAAACAAACATAGCCACTACAACAAAAAAGAGCGTGGGTGAGGGGCTCCCGGGCTGCGGGGATGTTGCTATATAGGCCGAATGCCTGGTCTCCGTGTTCCCAGCACAGCCTTCCTGTTTACCAAATGTCTTAAACCAGGGTTGGCAGACTTCAGTGCTGAGGGTCAGAGGGGCTGTGGATGAGCTGGGTGGGCCAGGTGTCATCAATAGTGTGTGTGTGTTGGGGAGGGTCCGAGGAGAGCTGCAGTGCGCTCGTCCAGTCTGAAGGGGGCAGAGGGAGCTCAGCACCATCCGGCGTTGCCATGGGGATATGCAGGCTTTGGGTTGCCAGATCTTCAGATATTTTAAAAATAGCTTGAAATCTGGACTTTTTGTGTGAAAAATTTCCAATTGTGTGGGCGACCCCCCTCCCCCCACCTTCTGGAATCCCTTTGTCTCTTCTGCTTCTACCACCCATGGGGGCCACGAAGCTCCATGAAATGATTCTTCTGGAGGCTCGCCTGGGACTTGTCCTCACACCTCCACCTTGCTGGCCTTCAGGAGTTTTTTCATTCAACAAATGTGTATCCAGCACCTGGGCTGCGCCTTATGCAGGAAGGGGTGTAGAAGCAGGAAGGGGTGTAGAAGCCGGAAGGAAACAACATTGAAGACACAACATTGCTTCAGGGGTTCACAGCTCCCTGGAAGGAGAATGGAGGGAACTGGACCCCATGGAGCCAGGTGCCGGGCACCCTAGGGACCCTTCCCACATGCTTCCTTCCTCTCAGAAGTCTCATATCAGAGCCTCGTGGCTTCTTCTCTGGGAAGCTATGCACGGCGGGGGGGGGGGTGGTGGTGGTGGTGGTGGTGGTGGTGGACGGATTTGGCACGGCACCTCACTCGTTCCTTCTCAGCGTCTTTATATACTCATTGTTTCTGAGGCCAGCTTCTACCAGCCTCTCAAATGCCACCTCCTCAGACAGGCCTTCCCAGACCAGGCTGGCTAGAGCAGAACCCCATCTTTCTCTATGCCGTATTCATTGCTTCCCCTTTCTAGCATTCATTTATTGAATTCTCTTTATAGCCTCATTGACCTCATGTATAGTATTCTCTTTACAGCATTCATCGCTGCCCGAAGTCGTGCGCTTGCTTGTCACCTGTCCTCCTCCTGTGAAATGTAAGTTCACCTGTCCTCCTCCTGTGAACTGTAAGGTCGGGAAGACGGGGCCTGGCTCTGACAAGTTGCTGTTTGGATTCATGGTAGGAGCCTGATAGTTTTCATGTTCAGTGGATGTACCCTGGAGACAAAAGTCTAAACCGGAAGCTTTCAAACAATATATCTAGAGTCCCCTCCCTCCCCTGTGGTCCTTTTACCTCCGACTGGCATTTCTGCCACACTTTTAGGGTTCTGAAAGCCCCTGATTTGTTATTTATTTATTTATTTATTTATTTATTTATTTATTTATTTATTTATTTATTTGGTCTTTTTGAGACAGTGTCTCCCTGTAGCCCCAGCTGTCCTGGAACTCACTCTGTAGACCAGGCTGGCCTTGAACTCACAGAGATCCGCCTGCCTCTGCCTCCCCAGTGCTGGGATTAAAGGCATGTGCCAACAGAGCCAGTGCTCTGCCTGGATCCCGTTTGCTGAACTCACTTGTAGAGTGGTCATAGCTCCAGCCTCCTAGGGTTGTGAGAAGAGTGTTCGCCTGAGGTGCCATGAACTGGTGCACCCATATTCTGTGGTGAGCCGTGGCGTCCCTACGTCTTTGGGACCCGACTGGAAGGTTGGACTTTATTGGGTAAGCTCCTCTCCCACCGAGCAGTTCATTTTTCCCTGCCTGCCTTGTTTCTTGCCCTGTGCTGGTGCACAGGCTTGCACAACGGGTGTGTCTCCCTCAGCAAAATCCGTGGCAGGAGACCTGAGTGGTGTGGGTAGGCTGAGCCACCAGGAGCAGATGGTGCCATGGAGGAATGCTAAGGGACATGCTCTGAGCCTGAGAAGTCTCCCCTTAATTGTCATGTCTTTGTCCTTGGGCTTCAGGGTTCTTTTCTGGAAATGGGGGTCCTGGAGAGAGGACCTGGTCAATCATGATGAAGGCAAAGATCAGGCAGAGCTTGGCTTCTTCATGCAGAGGACCTGGCAGTGGGGTCCAGACATGTAGTTTGGACAAGGAAGTGTCTGGACCTGGGACTGGTGGCAGAAGAGGGTCAGGTGGCTTCCAGTGGGGTGAACCTACATTTCTGAGGTCCCAGGGTCTTGATCGCAGGGCTCTGAGCTCACCCTAGTTTCTTCAGCACTGTTGATGAAATTCAGAGAAGTAATTTCTATCAAGTTAGCTGGGGACCCAAAGCTGGGATAGGGGGTGTCTAAGTAGGAGGAGAGAATCAGAATTCAGAGAGACCAGAGGGTTGAGTGCTGAGCCTGCTGCCTGGAGCACCGCCACTTCCCACAAGCCACTTACCAGGTTTTCTTTTTTCAGAGACGGTAATGGAGCCCAGTGCCTCACATATGCAAGGCCTGAGCTGCACCTACAGCCTGCCTTCGTCACATAAGCGTGTGTGTGTGTGTGTGTGTGTGTGTGTGTGTGTGTTGGTGCATGTGCAGGTCAGAGCTGGATGTTTTTCCTGAATTGCTGTCTAGCTTCATTTTTTCCAGACTGAGTCTGCCGCTGACTCTCACGCTCTTGGATTTGGCTAGGGTGGCTGGCCAGCGAGTTTGGGGGATCCACCTGTCTCTGGTCCCCTCAGCACCGCCGCACTGTCTTTTATGTTGGTACCGCAGACATTTTACCAATTCAGCCAACTTCTCAGCACACAAATTCAAGACTCTTTGAACCTTGGCTTTCCTGTCGGCAGAATTGGGACACTGCCACCCACACTGCAGCATGGTGAGGGTTCATGAGACAACGTTTGGTTATACTGTCAGCCTGTGTGCCCGGCACAGAGTAGGTCTTCACTAACGGGTGCTATGTTTGATGCCACGGGAGCTTCCTAAGGGCAAGGGACTTTTCTTTCATTTCTGTATCTCCAGTGCTTGGTACTGCGTGGGCAGTGGACAAATGTTTGTCAGATGAATGAACAAGATGAATTTGACAGGGATAAATGTCAGTTCCTGCACTCGGATCCAAAGACCCAGCTGCGCAGGCATGCAGTGGGGGAGAGCCGGCTCACCAGCACACGGGGGAGAAGTGGAGGGCTTTACTCTGGTGGAAATTCTGGTCAGTGTGAGGTGGTTGCCCAAAGCAGCCAGGGTGGCATTATCAGAGGCCCTGAATGCCAGCCCCAAGAGCCACATACGGTTCTGTCAGAGGATTCGTGGAATGAGGCTCAAGATCCATATCGCAGGGTAAGGTGGGCGAATCCAGGGGCGGAGCCTGCAGAAGTTCACAAAGGCCTCAGACCTCGCCTTTTCCATTTGCTCTAGACTGTCTATTCACAAGTTTCTTATCTGTGAAATAGGCAAGCCACAGGTTGGAGAGCCATGGTTGCTTGGGAAAGGCAGGAAGGGGAGCTGATCCTCGCTGGACTCGGTCCCCCACTCTCCTCTCTGAGCTCCCCGCACGGGGGCGGAACACACGGGAGGACAGCTTGCAGGAAAGCTGTGGGCGGCCGGTGGAGGCTTTCTATTTTGGGAGGCTTGGGCCGGGATTACATGGTGGCTTCTCCCGCGCTGACCTCCCCTTTTTTTTCTTTCCCCCTTCAGTTAGGTTGGATATTATAAGCCGATCACCTCTCCCATCCGAAAGGGTCAGCTTCCTTTTCAAGTGCGCGATTTGGCGGTACAAACTTCCAACAAACCGCCCTTGCCAGCAGCGCGACGGCCTGGTGGCCCCTGTGCGCCCTCTGGTGGCTACGGGGGGAGCGGTCACTGCAATAGGTTTAATTTACAAGGGGCTGGAATCAGGGAAACATTTTGGCAAAATCCTAGTCCTCCATTAACAGATGGGTGTTCAAAACAACAACAACAACAATAACAACCCCCCCAAAACACAAAATGATACAGGGATACTATTGAATTATTTATCCAGCATTAAAAAGGAAGGGAAATACCAACACAGACTACAACATTCATGAGCCTCGAATACATTTTAAAAAATATTTTTAATTTTATGTGTATGAGTGTATTGCCTGAATGCGTGTAAGTGTACCCGTGTCGTACAATGGCCACGGAGGTCAGAAGAGGGTGTCAGGGGTTCTGGGACTGGAGTTACAGACAGTTTTCAGCTGCCATATGGGTGCTGGGAACTGAACCTGGTTCCTCTGCAAAAGCAGCCAGCACTCTTAACCGATGAGCCATTGCTCCAGCCCCTGAATGCATTTTTCTTAGTGAACCAAGTCAGACACCAAAGGCAGATAATTGTATAATGTTGGTTATAGGAGGCACCCAGGAAAGGAAAATATGCAGAAATTAGAATAGAGGTTTGCACAGGCTGAGAGGTTTGGAACGGAAGTTGTCACTAATGAGATTAGGATTTCTGTCTCTGACAATGACCACATTCTGGAGTTCGGAGTGGTTGTTGGTTACACAACACTGTGGTTATGTAAAATACCATGGAGATGTACAGGCAAACATGCCATGGCGTCCTGCATACCTGTAATCCTGGCACTCAGAAAGTGGAGATAGGAGGATCAGGAGTTCAAAGTCAGCCCCAGGTACATGAGACACTGTCTCAAATAACAAAAATGGGGTGGGGCGGGGCTGGAGAGATGGCACAACAGTTAAGAGCACTAGCTACTCTTGCAGAGGACCCAGGTTCAATTCCCAGCGCCTACATGGGAGCTCATGACCCTCCATAACTCCAGTTCCAGGAGAGCCAATGTCTCCTTCTGTCCCGTTCAGGCACTGCACACCCATGGTGCATTCAGGCCAAATACTCATACTCATTAAAAAACCAAGATGGGGAAGATGTCTCGGCTTACTGCTTATTGCCCAAGCATGAGGGCCTGAGCTTGGATCCCCAGCACCCATTGATTGTGAAATCCAGCTGCAGCCCTGGACATCTGGGACCCCAGCTCTAAGGGACAGGGGGTGGAGACAAGCAGATCCGTGGAGCTTGCCAGGTGGTCAGTCTAGCTGTTCCAGAGTCAGGGAGAGATCCTGTTTCAAGGTCAGTGGAAACTGAAGAAAACACCCAGCATTGAGCTCTGAATTCCACACACATGCACACATATGAACACACACACATAAATAAATCACACAACATACGCAAATTGCCCATGATTAAAATGGTACTTTTTTTTTTGGTCTTTTTGAGACAGAGTCTCCCTTTAGTCCCAGCTGGCCTGGAGCTTGCTGTGTAGACCAGGCTGGCCTTGAAGTCACAGAGATCTGCCTGCCTCTGCCTGTGGAGTACTGGGATTAAAGGTGTGCACAACCACGCCCAGTCTAAGACGGTTCTTAGCCGCAATGTGGGTGCTGGGAATTGAACCTGGATCTTCTGCAAGAGCAGCCAACGCTCGCAACCACTGAGCCATCTCTCCAGCCCTGATTAAAATGG
Source organism: Rhizomys pruinosus (assembly GCA_009823505.1). Lineage (NCBI taxonomy): Eukaryota > Metazoa > Chordata > Mammalia > Rodentia > Spalacidae > Rhizomys > Rhizomys pruinosus. The sequence continues at coordinate 3,593,078 of VZQC01004376.1, forward strand.
TGCTTTTGTGCTAATCACATATTTATATTTTAAAATAATATTTTAATGTATTCTTTGAACGTCTTAAACATGTATACAATATATTTGGATCATTATCATCCACCACTGCGTCCTTCAAACTTCCTCTCGAGCCTCCCTGCCTTGTCTCCCTCCACACTTCATGTGTTATTCAACCCATGGTGGTGCACTCCTTTAATCCCAGAACTCGGGAGAGAGAGGCAGATGGATCTCTGTGAGATCAAGGCCAGCCTGGTCTACATAATGAGTTCTGGGGCCAGTTGGGGCTGCAGGGAGACCTTGTCTTAAACTAAAACCAAAACCAAACCAAAAAGACAAACAAACAAATTTGTTACTAATAACCCCCGAGCCCAGTTAGTGCTGCCATTTGCACTAATGGATGAGCATGGGTGTGAGTCCTCACTGTGGCATGGGTAAGCTACCAGCCAGAAGGAAAGCGACTCTCCTTCCCCTAGCAAGGTCAACTGCCAATACCTCCTCCGTCAGAGTCAGAGGTGGGGCCTTGGTCCCTGCCCCCATCCATGCTATGATTTTGACTTGGTGATCTTGGGCAAGTAACCCCAACCAGCTGCTAGTGAGATCTGTGTGCAACAGCCACACTGTGCTCTGAAGTCTGCCTTTCACAGTGCTCCTCCCTGTTGGCCGGCTCTGACATTCTTTTTGGCCCCTCTTTTGCTGTGTTTCCTGAGCAGAATGGGGCGAAGTTGATACTGATGACCCGCACACAGTTGAGTGCTCACTCTGCACTTTGACCAATTATGAGTTTCCTCATTAACCATTACCCACCGCAGAAAGAAGCTTCTCCAGCCATAGCTGAGAACAGCTGGAATCTATAGACATCTTGCCTGGCGAGTCAGTATTGTAGCAAGTAGGGACCAGTGCTGGGCAACAAAATGTCTTTTCTCCACCTGCTGCCTGCATAGCACAGTCTGTTATTCCGTAAGCCAGTTGCAGAGAGACTTTCCTGGTCAATTCCAGGTTGATGTCTCTATGTCCTGTATCAAAAGTATAGGAACTGGGTCTGGGGGTCTTAAGAAACGTGACTATAGGATCCAAAGTATTTTGTGCAAGACAAAAAGTTTTCCTTTTGTAGAAGGGTACATAGCAGGGTTTAAGTGAGCAAGCACATCCAGTAGGTATCCTGCTGGGGTTTTGTTCCTAAAGCAAAGGGGTCCTGTGTCTGACTCTGAGTAGTCCGAGCTTGACCTCACGTTCTTACCGGCAAAGCAGCAGAGTTTCTGGGGAGAAATGAAACTTGAGCATTTATTTTGAGTTCAAGAAGGGCTGACCCTGGAGGAATTTGGATTTCTGCCAATGGGTTCTTTGCAATTTTTAAAAATGGAGTTTTCCTCCTAGAAATGATTAACAGCTTCAGCAAAGTGGCAGGATACAAAATTAACCTTAAAAAAATCAATGGCCTTTCTTTACACCAAGAACAAGCAACTGGAGAAAGAATTCAAAGAGACCTTCTCACTCAGCCTCAAAAACAATAAAATACCTAGGAACAAACCTAATCAAAGACACCAAGGATCTCTACAACAAAAATTTTAAACCTTTAAAGAAAGAAATTGAAGAAGACATCAGAAGATGGAAAAACCTCCCATGCTCATGGATTGGGAAAATTAACATTGTAAAAATGTCCATTCTAGGGGGCTGGAGAGATAGCCTAATGGTTAAGAGCACCAACCGCTCTTACAGAGGACCTGGGTTCGATCCCCACCACCCACATGGTGGCTGAGAACCATCTGATACTCCAATTCCAGGAGAACTCCAGTTCCAGGGGAATCTGAGACCCTCTTCTGACCTCCGCAGCGTTGCACGACATGGGTGCACAAACCTGCATGCAGACAGTACATTCATACACATACAGAAATAAAAAAAAATAATAAAATAAATTAAAAAAATGTTTTTAAAAAAATGTCCATTCTACCGAAACTCTTGTATAGATTTAATGCAATGCCCATCAAAATCCCCAAGAGTTTCTTCACAGGCTTGGAAACAAAAGTCCTTAAATTCATTTGGAAAAACAAAAGACCCCGAATTGCTAAAACAACCCTGAGCGAAAAGAGCTACACAGAGGGGCTCTCTATACCAGACTTCAAACTATATACTACAGGGCTATAGTCATAAAAACAGCCTGGTACTGGCACAAAAACAGACCTGTTGACCAATGGAACAAAACCGAAGATCCAAATCTGGGCACATACAATTTCAGCCATCTTATATTTGACAAGGGGGCCAAGAAGCCACAATGGAGAAAAGACAGCATCTTCAGCAAGTGGTGTTGGCAAAACTGGATCATCACCTGTAGAAGAATGAAATTAAACCCCTACTTCTCGCCCTGTACAAAAGTCAACTCCAGATGGATTAAAGACCTCAACGTGAAACCCCAAACTCTGAAGGTGATAGAAGAAAAAGTTGACAGCAGACTACAAGACATAGACGTAGGAAAAGACTTCCTAAATCAGACAGCAGCTGCACAAGAATTAAGGTCGACAATTGACAAATGGGACCTCATCAAACTCAAAAGCTTCTGTACATCAAAAGAAACAAGGAAGTGAAGAGAAATCCCACAGAGTGGGAGGAAACCTTCACTGCAGATACATCTGACAAAGCATTGATTTCCAGAATATATAAACTACTCAAAAAACAAAGAAAAAAGAAAACAAATGACCCCCTCAATAGATGGAACAAAGAACTGAACAGAGACTTCACAAGTGAGGAATTAGAGATGTCTGAGAAACACCTCAAGAAGTGTTAACATCACTAATCATTAAGGAAATGCAAATGAAAACCACTTTAAGATATCATCTTACTCCAATAAGACTGGCTAGGATCAAGAAAACAAATGATACCAAGTGCTGGGGAGGTTGTGGGGAAAGGGGAACACTCATCCACTGCTGGTGGGAATGTAAAATCGTACAGCCACTATAGAAAGCAGTGTGGAGAACCCTTGGAAGACTTGGAATGAACTTGCCACCCGACCCAGCCATACCACTCCTGGGCATGTACCCTCAAGACTCACCCCACCACAGAGATACATGCATGGCCATGTTTATTTCAGCTCTCTTCACAATAGCAAGGAGCTGGAGCCAACCCAAATGCCCCTCAACTGATGAGTGGATAGAGAAAATGTGGTACATCTACACAATGGAGTTCTATGCAGCAGTAAAGAAAGATGACATCATGAACTTTGCAGGAAAATGGCTGGAGCTAGAGGACATCATGCTGAGTGAAGTAACACAGTCCCAGAAAAACAAACGACGAATGGTATCCCTCATCTGTGGATGCTAGTGCCAATTACCTAGTTGTATTTCTTGTGTATGGCCTCCTGAGCTTTTGTCCAAAGCAGTTGGGAGTGATGCATATTGGAAACAACACCACCACCAATAACAACAGAAAAGACTGAATCGAAGAACTGACTGAAACAGTGAACTTCTGCTCAAAACAGTCAACTTCCTCATGGAGAATATTGAGAAAGACTGAGAAAGAGATGAAAAGCATATTTGGCAGAATGCATGAGCTCTGGTGGGGTGGGCAAATAGGGGGGGACATGGGTCTAGATTTGTTAAAAAAATAAAAATAAATTTATTTGAAAAAAAATGGAATTTTCTCTGAGCAATGTTAATGTTATATTCCTCATTATCTGAAAGCAACTGTGCTCTTATAACGTGAATTGCTTAACAGGTTCTAGAATTAACCTAGCATTTATTTTCAGATTTTGGAATTTTGGTATATGGGTGGAGGGCATGTATGCATATTTTAGAGTAATATAAAATCAAAAGGGAAAAATCTGAATCCTAAAATATGATTTGGAAATAACATACAGTTTTCAGACGACATAACTTAATATAGGTGATATATATGTATATAAGCAATACAAGTTCGAGGGAACAACAACAACAATAGAATGGGGACAAAAAACAAAACAAAAATGACTGAAACAGTGAAGTTCTCCCCAAAACAATAATCCTCTCCTTTTAAAAAACTTTGTAAAAAGACTCAGAAAATGAGGCAAGGCATATATGGCAGAATGCATGAACTTGGGTGGGGTTGGAGTTATGGAAAGGGAAATGAGTCTAAATAGTACTGAGAAATGATGTATGAAAAAGTTTAATAATGATAAAAATGCATTTATATAAGAAAAAAATGGAGTTTTCTTTGGGCTGGAGAGATGGCCTAGCAGTTAAGAGCACTGACTGCTCTTGCAGAGGACCTGGGTTCAATCCCCAGTACCCACATGGAGGCCGAGAACCATCTTTAACTCCAGTTCCAAGGGAATCTGACACCCTCTTCTGACCTCCGCAGCAATGCACGACATGGGTGCACAAACCTACATGCAGACAGTACATTCATGCACATAAAAACTTAAAAAACGAAGTTTTCTCTTATTTAACCCTTTGATAGGAAAGATAGTGCATTTTATTTAGATTTCCCACAAAATGAGTGGTGTCTTTTTTTTTTTTTTAAATAGAGTCTTACCATCTAGCTTGGGCTGGTAACCAAGAGCAACGGTAGCTTGTGGTATTGAGTGTCACTGGAGCCTCACTGACCAATAAGTGGTAGGGAGGCAGCCCATACCCAGCACTGAGGCTTTCATTTAATACTCATATCTTCTGGAGGAGCATTGTCCATCCATGTAGGGTATTTCTGGTCAAATTTCTCCTTTTTATGTATTATAAATTAAATTAAAAACCTTTTTTAATGTGTATGAGAGTTTTTCCTGCATGTGTGTTATGTGCATGAAATGCCCAAGGAGGCCAGAAGAGGGCATCAGATCCCCTGAGTTACAGATGGCTGTTAGCCACCATGTGGGTGTTGGGAATTGAACCCTGCTCCTCTGCAAGAGCAGCCAGTGCTTTTAACTGATGAGCTATCTCTCCAGGCCCATATATATATATATATATATATATGTTGTATATAACACACACACACACACACACACACACACAGCACACAACTGTCTTTTTTCAAGACAGGGTTTTTTTGTCCTGAGTCAGTGGCTGGATCACTATGTACCAGGCTGGCTTCGTGTAATCCACCTGCCCGCTGCCTGGTGCGGAATGAAAGGCATGTCACTAATATTTATTTATTTATTTATTTATTATTTATTTTAACCCCCCATCCCTATATTTTTATATTTAATTATCTTATAACTAGGTAGATTTCTATAGGGCTTCTTTTTTCTTGTCAAAAAATTTTTATTTATTTTATCTTATGTCGTTGGGTTGACTGATTTTGCTACGTGTTATGCTGGATTAAAGTACTACCCGTGCTGACGCGTACCCTAGGAGGCCAGAAAAGAGGGCACTGATGACTGGAACAGAGTTAAATGGTTACTGACCATATAGAGGTGCTGGAAACTGAACCAAGTCCTCTGCAAAGCAACCAGTACTTTTAATTGGTATTTTTTTTTTTTCTTTTTTTCGTTTTGTTTTTTTTTATTTTCCTTCTTTTTTTTTTTTTTTTTTGAGAACTTATACCATGATGTACTTTGATCATAACTGCACTCACACACCGCCAAAGCCCCTCAGGATCCACTACCCACGGAAATTTGTTCTTTTTTTTTTTTTTTTTTGGTCTTTTTGAGAACAGGGTCTCCCTGTAGGCCCAGTTGTCCTGTTCAGTGTGACAAAGCAAAGGAAGAGACTACCACCACTCCATTTAAAGTGTCTTGACAAGGCAAGCCTTTCTTCCGATCACAGCAGAGAGAGTGAGAGGTAAGTACAGGAGTAGGGGACAGGACAAGCTTTTACCCTGACTCCAAACACAATAGTACTGTGTCTTTTCCCCATTGACTGGGCTTCTACCTCACAGTCTTTCCTTGAAAGGGGAATGGAGGGAGAGTTTGACTACTTCATGGCCGTCAATTCCTAGAATGTACCAGGGTTCTTTTCCTTCTTTTGTAAACAGAAGTTTTATAGGGTGAGAGTTAGGGGCAACCTCTCCTCCCCTCCCCCCCCTCCCTCCCTCCCCTCCCCTCCCCTCTCCTCCCCCCTCCCCTCCCCTCTCTCTCTTTCTTTTCTTGAGACAGGCTCTCCCTTTAGTCCCAGCTGGCCTGGAGCTTGCTATGTAGACCAGGCTGGCCTTGAACTCACCGAAATCTGCCTGACTCTGCCTCTGGAGTTCTGGGATTAAAGGTATGTACCACCACGCCTGGCCCAAGACAGTTTTTGGCTGCCATGTGGGTGCTGGGAATTGAAATCGGGTCCTCTGCAAGAGAAGTCGGTGCTCTTATCTGCTGAGCCATCTCTCCAGCCCCCGAGTGAACACTTTTTAAAGTGCTTAACATTCTTAGCCACCAGGAAAACACGGATTAAAATCACTTTAAGGTTTCAGCTCACCCCATGTTCAAGAACACAGTGGACATCAAATGCTCTGTGCATAGAAAGGAAGGAGAGCTTTTATACACCGTGATAAATTGGTGACGCCACAGTGGCTATCAGTCTGGATGTTTCTAAAAAGATTAGAAATAGACCCACCATGTGACCACGCAGCTTTCATTTGTTGGTTGTTGGCTGTATTTTCTGCGGTATTGTAGTCCTGTTCAGAAAGTCCTCACCTCTTTTTCCTCTAACAGCTTTAGATCATATGCTGATGTCCTTGATCCATTTGGAGTCAAATTTTGTTCAGGGAGAGAAGCGAGGATTTAGTTCCAGTCTTCTACGTGTTGATATCTAGTTTCCCCAGCACCCTTTGTTGAGGAAGCTGTTTTTTCTCTAATATGTATTTTTGGCATCTTTGTAAAAAATCAGGTAGCTATAGTTGTGTGAACTCATATCCAGGTCCTCTATTTTATTCTGTTGATCTACATGTCTATTTTTCTGCCTGTATCATGGTGTTTTTACTATATGGCTTTGTAGTATACCTTGAAATCAGGTCTGGTGATATCCTCAAAAGCATTTTTGTTCAGGATTGCTTTAGCTATCCTTGGTCATTTGTGCTGCCATACTCTTTATTTTTTCTTTCTTTCTTTCTTTCTTTCTTTCTTTCTTTCTTTCTTTCTTTCTTTCTTTCTTTCTTCTTTCTTTCTTTCTTTCTTTCTTGTCTTTTTGAGACAAGGTCTCCCTATAGCTTCAGCTGTCCTGGAACTCACTATGTAGACCAGGGTGGCCTTGAACTCACAGAGATCTGCCTGCCTCTGCCTCCCAAGTGCTGGGATTAAAGGAATGTACCACCATAACATTATTTTTTCTATGCCTGCAAAGAATGGCCTTGGAGTTTTGATGGGAATTTCATTGACTCTGTAGATTGCTTTTGGTAGGATGGCCATTTTCGCAGGATTAGTTCTTCCTATCCATGAGCACGGGAGGTCTTCCATCTTCTAGTGTCTTCCATAATTTCTTAACTGAGTCTTAAATTTTTCATCACACAAGTCTTCTGTTTCCTTGATTAGTATCATTTTCAGATATTTTATTTTGTGGCTATTGTGACTGAGATTGTTTCACTGATTTCTTTTTCAGTGTGTTCGTCATGGGCATATAGGAAAGAGACTGATTTTTGTGTGTTAGTTTTTATTTTATTTTTATTATTTATTTATTTTTAACAAATCTAGACCTGTGTTCCCACCCATTCCCCCACCCCGCCAGAGCTCATGCATTCTGCCAAACATGCTTTTCGTCTCTTAGTCTTTCTCAATATTTTCCATGGGGAAGTTGACTGTTTTGAGCAGAAGTTCACTGTTTCAGTCAGTTCTTTGATGCAGTCTTTTCTGTTGTTGTTGTTGTTTCCAAAATGCATTACGCCCAACTGCTTTGTACAAAAGCTCAGGGGGCCCTACACAAGAAATACTTACAACTGGGTAATTGGCACTAGCATCCACAGATGAGGGATACCATTCATCGTTTGTGTTTCTGGACTGTGTTACTTCAACTCAGCATGATGTCCTCTAAATCCAGCCATTTACCTCTGCAAAGCTCATGGTGTCGTTTTTCTTTACTGCTGCAGAAGGAAACCCATTGTGTAGATGTGCCACATTTTCTCTTCCACTCGTCAGTTGTCAGGACATAGGTTGGTTTCCATCTCCTTGCTATTTGTGAAGAGAGCAGCAACAAAAACATGCCGCATGTATCTCTGTGGTGCTAAGTTGGAGGTACATTGCCCCAGGATGTTTATCTGCTGGGTTTTCGCGCTGGTGGCAAGTTCATTCCAGCTATATCTACAGGGTTTCTCCCACACATGCGGTCTCCCCATCAGTGGCCTGTACGTAGTTACATTTGCGCCACTCTAGAGCAAGTAGGCTTCTCCTCTTAGATGGGTGTTCCCCTTTACCCACAACCTTGCGCTCCAGCACTTTTAATGGTATACATTTGTATCTGTCTTGAATACTAGCTCTAGTCTTATGGACGCTAGAATTAGTGTTTTAGTATCTTTAAAGTGGTTCATTGCAATTCCTTCCTGGTGATATTAGTTGATTGTGTTGTAATACACTTCTTAGTAGGGCATTCCTCATCCATCTCTATCTATTCACTTGTCTGAAGAGTCTCTTGTGCAGTTCTTTACCCATCTTATCAGGAGTTGGGTACTTTGTTTTTCTATTTTCCTTTTGTTTTTTTGTTATAGTGTTAGCTATTTATTACATTAGTCTGGAGAATCAATTGGCTATTGTCCATTGTCATTCTGCCATGCTGAAACCTTTTGTCCTTCCCTCAACTCTGTGGGAATCTTCTTTCACTTTCACTTCCTATTGTTCCTTTGATGTAACAAGAAAGCTTTTGAGAGTTTGGTAGTTATGGGTCTCTTAGTCCAACTTTGTCAATTGTCCCAACCTTAATTCTTGTGAGTTGCAGCTGCTGTCTGATTTAGAGAAGTCTTTTCCTATGTTCTTGTAATTAACACCCTATGTCGTTGTAGCGTCTCACGCGGGGTCAACTTTTTCTTCTATCACCTTTCAAGAGTTTGGGTTCACCGTTTGAAGTTCTTAACCATGCTCTGGAGTTGACTTTTGTTTACACGCTTGGTGAGAGGGTGGAGGGGTTGTTGAAATTCTATCTGTGCTATTAAGTGGTTGGAGTTCTTCTGTATTGCTCCCCACTCACTTGCGAAGATGGTTGCTGAGTCTTTTCTCCATTGTTGGCTTCTTCATCTTGGGCCCCCCACTTGTCACAAATATGTGGAAATTGGATTTTGAAAAATGGTTCATGTGTTCTCAGACTGTTTGGAATTCTTTGGTTTTTTCTGCTAATTGGTCAGAGCAGGTCTGTTTTTTCGTCTTATGTACCAGGGCTGTGTTTTATGCCAACTGATAGCCCTGTTGTAGTATTTTGATGTCTGGGTTACTTAGAGGATCCTGCCCTGATGTAGCTCTTTTCAGCTCAGGTTGTTGTGGCTATTCGGGTTTTTTGTTTTTCCAATGAATTTCAATGAACATTGTTTTCACGAAAGTCTCTGTTGAGGAATTTGGGATATTTGATTGGCAAGTCGCGTTAAATCTATACAAACGTTTTGGTAAAGGAACATTTTTTACAATGTTAATTCCCAATCCTGATGTCTCATGGGAGTTTTCATTCTTCTGAGGTCTTCTTCAGGATTTCTTGTTTATGAAGGGTTTAAAATTTTTGTTTTTTGTAGGTCTTTGGTGGTTTGGGTTAGGCTTGTTCCTATGGTATTTTATTGTTTTTTTGGAGACTTGTGAGTAGGGTGGGAAAGGTTACTCTTTTTTTTTAATTTTATTTGTATTTATTTATTTTATGTGTAAATTTGTATTGTGCTGCTGAGGTCGTGTGCACCCGTGTCGTGCACATGCCGCGGGAGGTCAGAAGGGTCTCAGATTCCCCTGGAACTGGAGTTCTCCTGGAATTGAGTTCAGACCGGTTCTCGGCCGCATGTGGGTGTGGGCGGATCGAACCGGGTCTTCTCGCAAGAGCAGTCGGTGCTCTTAACCGCTGCGCTGATCTCTCCAGCCCCGAGGGAAGGTTCTTCTTTTATTTCTTTCTTCTAGTTGCGTGTTGTTAGGTTGAAAGAAGGCCATTGATTTTTAAGTAATTGTATCCTGCCACTTTGCTGAAGCTGTTGTTTCTAGAGTTTTTCTGGTGTAGTTTTACCATCCCTTAAGTAAACAATTCTATCATAGCAAAATTAGGATAGGTTTGACTTCCTCTTTTCCATTAGTACTCCTTTTAATATCCTTTCTTACCTTATTGCTCTAGCAAGTGTTCAAGCACTACATTGAAAGAGGAAGTGTGTGACAGGGGGCAGGCCTTTGCCGATTTCCTACCTTTAAAGGAATGTTTTCTTCATTCCCCATTAGGATGGATATTGGCTATGGGTTTCCTGTACATGCTTTGATTAATTGAGGAATGAATCCCTCCAATCCAATTCCTATCTCGGACTTTAAGCATGAAGGAAGCTGGATTTTGTTCGAAGGCTTTTTTCTAGAAGTCAAATTGAGATGATGAGATTGTGTGTTTTTTGATTCTTTTTCTGATTCCGTTATGTCGTTTTGATTGATGTTTTATAATTTGATTTTCGTATTGAACCATCCTTGCATCTCTGGTAGAATCCAACTTTCCATATGGATGATCTTCTTGATGTGGGTCTGTATGCATTGCCAGTATCTGTTTAGAATTTTGGCATCTGTGTTCATTGAGGTAGATAGCTATAATTCTCGCCTTTTTTAAGTTGGATGCATTTGCCCGGTTTTAGTAATAGAGTGAGTTGGCTTCATAGAAGGAATTTGGGAGAATTCCCCTTCTGATTGTTATACTTCTAAAACAAGTTTTCATTTAGCAATAATAGTTGTAGGTCTTTTTTTGAAATGTTTTATAGAATTCTGGTGAAAACCGTCTGGGCCTGGGCTTTTTAGTGGGAGGCTACTTACTACACCTTCAATTTCATCATACATTATAGGTCTGTTTAAGCTGCTGCTCTTTTCTTGGCCGGCTTTGTGATACCCAGATTGAGATATTCATTCCATTTCTTCTAGGTTTCAAACTTGGGTTAAAATGTTCTTTAAAATATTCCAATAATTCTTGCATCTTTTCCTTGTCTCGTTGTGATATTTCACTTTTAATTGTGGATTGTATTGATTTGGATTGTTTCTTCTTTCTTTTTTTTTTTTTTTTTTTTTTTTTTTTGTTTTGTTTTTTTTCAAAGAACCAACTTTTGGCTCATTGATTTTTTGTATTGGTTTCTTGTTTCTATTTCATTGAATTTCTGCTCTGATTTTTATTTCTTCCTGTCTGTTTGCGTTTAGGGTTCATCTATCTGTTTGTTGGCCTCTCAAGTGTTTTTACTGTAGTGTTAGATCATTCACTATGAGCTCTGTCTGCTTTTTCTAATGTCCAGGCACCCGGGGCTATAAACTTTCCTCTTAGGTCTGCCTTTAAAGTATCCTATAGGCTGTTGTGTTGTATTATCTTTGCTATTCAGTTCCAGGAATGCTTTTATTCTTTCTTATCTCTTCCCTTGACCCATCTATTATTCAAGAGTGTGTAAGGACTTTTGTTTAGCTCCATGTGTTCTTGTAGGCAGGAGGTGTTCCCTCGGTGTGTGATTGAAGCTTTATTGCACTGTGGTATGACAGGATGCATGAAATTATTTTCATAATCTTTTGTATTTGGTAGAGGTTTCTTTGCAAACTGTCCAGGATGTGGGGTCGGATGGAGGAATGTTCCATGGGTGCTGAGCAGTAGGAAGCAGTGTATTTCTCTGGTAATTTACGGATGGAATGTTGGTAGAGTCTTATGAGGGTCCATTTGTGTATTCATACGTTCAGTGTTGCATGATGGTCTCTGTTTATTTTTTTGTCTGGTTGACATGAACAAAAGGCTCAGTGTGGTATTGAAACCTCCCACTATGAGTGTACTGGGGTTAGTCTGGACTTGTTAGTCCTGTGGAGAATTATGCTTTATAAATATTTGGCTGCACCCAGAACGTGGATGTCCTCAAGGAAAGATAGGTATATATAATTGGAAATCTTTCTTCGTGGATGTTCCTTCGGATCGAAAATTGTTAATGGCGCTTCTTTGTTCTCTCTCGATTTCTATTTTTACATTGATAGTCTAATTTATCGATATTAAAATGCAACACTCTGCTCTTTTAATATGTGTTAGGTACCATTTTGCTTTGGATATTTTTTTCCCATCCTTGGTCACTTTTAATGGTAGGAGTGCGCGCTGTCCTTTGAATCTGGTTAAGATGTTGGTTTCCTTGTAATACAGGCATTATGGATGGATTCTGCTTATCCTAATCACAGCTCTCCCAGTCTATGTCTTTTGATTGGGGAATTAGCCCATTAATATTTAAGGTTATGCATAATAGGTTGTGTTGCTTCTTTTCACCCCTTATTATCCATTTGTCGCCATTGTATAGTCAGGTCCAGTTGTGTTTTGATTTAGCTCTACTCCAGAGCTCTCAATCCTGCTACCCAGGTGCCGGAAGACCACAAAGCGCAGCCAAGGCATCTAGATTGAATATCTGCTCTCGCTAGATCTAGATATGCTCGTCGCTAGGAGTATAGATCATCTATCTCCCATGATGGGTTTGTGTGCGGACATGTATTCTTTTTCAAGAGTTGTTTATGTCATCGGAAGACCTTTTTCTCTCTCCTTCATAACTATGATGATATTTTTGCTGCGGGTCCTATATAACCTGGGTTGCATACATTGTCCCTTAAACTGCCGATATGCTTGTGCTCCCTTCCAGGTCTCTTCTGCTTATTCATATTGCATGAGAAGTTCAGTTATATCTATATCCCCTTATAGTCACTGTGTCTCCTTTTAAGATGTGACAAGTCGTCGTTTAGCTTTTAAGGTTATGATGGGGCTGTGAGAATCTGTGCGTTTCTGATCTTGTCTGTTTGGAGTTCTATGTGCTTCTGATNAGCTGTCCTTGGAACTCACTATGTAGACCAGGGTGGCCTTGAACTCACAGAGATCTGCCTGCCTCTGCCTCCCAAGTGCTGGGATTAAAGGAAATGTACCACCATAACATTATTTTTTCTATGCCTGCAAAGAATGGCCTTGGAGTTTTGATGGGAATTTCATTGGAACTCTGTAATTGTCTTTTGGTAGGATCGGCCATTTTTGCAAGGATTATGTTCTTCCTATCCATGAGCACGGGAGAGTCTTCCATCTTCTAGTGTCTTCCATAATTTCTTAACTGAGTCTTAAATTTTTCATCACACAAGTCTTCTGTTTCCTTGATTAGTTTCATTTTTCAGGTATTTTATTTTGTGACTATTGTGACTGAGATTGTTTCACTGATTTCTTTTCAGTGTGTTCGTCATGGGCATATAGGGAAAGAGACTGATTTTTGTGTGTTAGTTTTTTTATTTTATTTTTATTTATTTATTATTTTAACACAATTCTAGACCTGTGTTCCCAACCCATTCCCCCACCCCGCCAGAGCTCATCATGCATTCTTGCCAAACATGCTTTCGTCTCTTAGTCTTTCTCAATATTTTTCCATGGGGGAAGGTGACTGTTTTGAGCAGAAGTTCACTGTTTCAGTCAGTTCTTTGATGCAGTCTTTTCTGTTGTTGTTGTTGTTTCCAAAAATGCATTACGCCCAACTTCTTTGTACAAAAGCTCAGGGGGCCCTACCACAAGAAAATACTACAACTGGATAATTGGCACTAGCATCCACAGATGAGGGGATACCATTCGTCGTTTTGTGTTTCTGGGACTGTTGTTACTTCCCTCAGCAGACTCCTCTAGCCAGCATGATGTCTTCTAGATAGCTCATTTTCCTGCAAAGCTAAGTGATGTCATTCTTTACTGCTGCATAGAAACTCCATTGTGTAGATGTGCCACATTTTCTCTATCCACTCGTCAGTTGAGGGACATTTAGGTTGGTTCCATCTCCTTGCTATTGTGAAGGAGAGCTGAATAAACATGGCCGTGCATGTATCTCTGTGGTGGCGTAAAGTCTTGAGGGTACATGCCCAGGAGTGGTTATGGCTGGTAGGTGGCAAGTTCATTCAAGTCTTCCAAGGGTTCTCCACACTGCTTTCCATAGTGGCTGTACGAGTTTACATTCCCACCAGCAGTGGATGAGTGTTCCCCTTTCCCCAACACCTCTCCAGCACTTGGTATCATTTGTTCTTGATCCTAGCCAGTCTTATTGGAGTAAGATGATATCTTAAAGTGGTTTTCATTGCATTTCCTTCATGATTAGTGACTGTTGAACACTTCTTAATTTTCTCATGCTCAATCTCTAATTCTCACTGTTGAAGTCTCTGTTTCAGTTCTTTACTCCATCTATTGAGTGGGTCATTTGTTTTCTTTTCTTTTGTTTTTTGAGTAGTTTATATATTCTGGAATCAATGCTTTGTCAGATGTATCTGCAGTGAAGGTTTCCTCCCACCTGTGGGATCTCTCTTCCACTTCCTTGATGTTCTTTTTGATGTACAGAAGCTTTTGAGTTTGATGAGTCCCATTGTCAATTGTCGACCTTAATCTTTGTGCAGCTGCTGTCTGATTTAGGAAGTCTTTTCCTACACTCATGTCTTGTAGTCTGCTGTTCAACTTTTTCTTCTTATCACCTTCAGAGATTTGGTTTCAATTGAGGTCTTTAATCCATCTGGAGTTGATTTTGTACAGGGTGAGAGGTAGGGGTTTAATTTCATTCTTCTACAAGTGGTGATCCAGTTTTGCCAACACCACTTGCTGAAGATGCTTCTTTTCTCCATTGTGGCTTGGCTTGGCCCCCTTGTCAAATATGAGGTCTGAAATTGTATGTGCTCAGTTTGGATCTTTGGTTTTGTTCCATTGGTCAACAGGTTCTGTTTTGTGTCTCAGTACCAGGCTGTTTTTATGACTATAGCCCTGTAGTATAGTTTGAAGTCTGGTATAGAGATCCTCCTGTGTAGCTCTTTTCACTCGGTTGTTTTGGCTATTCGGGGTCTTTTGTTTTTCCAAATGAATTTAAGAACATTTGTTTCCAAGCTGTTGAAGAAACTTTGGGGATTTTGATTGGGATTGCGTTAAATCTATACAAGAGTTTTGGTAAAATGAACATTTTTAAATTGTAATTTTCCCAATCCATGAGCATGGGAGGTTTTTCCATCTTCTGAGGTCTTCTTCAATTCTTTCTTTTAAGGGTTTTTAAAATTTTTGTTGTAGAGTCTTTGGTTGGCTTTGTTTAGGTTGTTCCTAGGTTATTTTATTGTTTTTGAGACTATTGGTGAGGGAAGGTCTCTTTTTTTTTTTAATTTTTATTTATTTATTTATTTTTATGTGTATGAATGTATTGCTGCATGGAGGTCTGTGCACCCGTGTCGTGCAATGCCGCGGAGGTCAGAAGAGGGTCTCAGATTCCCCTGGAACTGGAGTTCTCCTGGAATTGGAGTTACAGACGGTTCTCGGCCGCCATGTGGGTGCTGGGGATCGAACCTGGGTCTTCTGCAAGAGCAGTCGGTGCTCTTAACCGCTAGGCTATCTCTCCAGCCCCGGGAAGGTCTCTTTTAATTCTTTCTTCAGTTGCTTGTTGTTGGTGTAAAGAAAGCCTTGATTTTTTTAAGGTTAATTTTGTATCCTGCCACTTTGCTGAAGCGTGTTCTCTAGGAGTTTTCTGGGGAGTTTTTAGCATCCCTTAAATAAAACAATCATATCATCAGCAAATAGGGATAGTTTGACTTCCTTCTTTTCCAATTAGTACTCCTTTAATATCCTTTCTTACCTTATTGGTCCTAGCAAGTGTTTCAAGCACTACATTGAAGAGGAGTGGTGGACAGGGGGCAGCCTTGCCGAGTTCCTACCTTTAAAGGGAATGTTTCGTCATTTCCCCATTTAGGATGATATTGGCTATGGGTTTCCTGTATATGGCCTTTGATTATATTGTAGGAATGATCCCTCCATCCAATTCCTTCTAGGACTTTAAGTATGAGGGATGCTGGATTTTGTCGAAGGCTTTTCAGCATCAATGAGATGATTGGGTTTTTGTCTTTGATTCCGTTTATGTGTTTGATGATGTTTATTTTTTGTATGTTGAACCATCCCTGCATCTCTGGTAATGAATCCAACTTGGTCATATGGATCTTCTTTTGATGTGGGTCTGTATCGATTTTCCAGTATTCTGTTTAGAAATTGGCATCTGTGTTTATGAGGAGATGGGTCTATAATTCTCCTTTTTAGTTGGATCTTTGCCTGGTTTTAGTAATAGAGTGATGTTGGCTTCATAGAAGGAATTTGGGAGAATTCCCCTCTGATTGTATACTTCTAAACAGTTTCAGTAATAATAGTTGTAGGTCTTTTTGAAATGTTTATTGAATTCTGCTGTGAAACCTCGGCCTGGGCTTTTTTTTATTAAGGCTTCTTACTACATCCTCTATTTCTTCATATGTTTATGGTTCTGTTTAAGCTGCTGCTCTCTTCTTGCCGAGCTTTGGTGATTCCCAGGATTTTAGATATTCATCCAATTTCTTCTAGGTTTTCAAACTATGTTAGATATAGGTTTTTGAATATTCCCATATAATTTTCTTGATCTTTTCCTGTCTGTTGTGATATTTCCCTTTTCATCATGGATTGTATTGATTTGGAGTTGTTCCTTCTTCTTTTTGTTAACTGGGCTAGAGGTCTGTCTATCTTGTTTTTCTTTTCAAAGAACCAACTTTTGGCTTCATTGATTTTTTGTATTGTTTTCTTTTTTCTATTTCATTTTCTGCTCTGTTTTTGTTATTTCTTCCGTCTGTTGCGTTTAGGGTTCATCTGTTGTTGCCTCTCAAGTGTTTTTAACTGTTAGTTTAGATCATTCACTTGTGCTCTTTCTGTTTTTCTAATGTAGGCACCCGCGGGCTATAAATTTCCTCTTAGGACTGCTTCTGAGTATCCCATAGGTTTTGTTTGTTGTATTGTCATTGTCATTCAGTTCCAGGAAATGCTTTTATTTCTTTCTTTTATCTCTTCCTGACCCATTCATTATAGAGTGTGTTGTTTAGTCTCCATGTGTTCTTGTAGGCAGGAGGGCTTGTCCTGGTGTTGATTTTGAGCTTTTATTGCACTGTGTATGACAGGATGCATGAATTATTTCAATCTTTTTGTATTTGTAGAGGTTTCTTCGTGTGTCCCAGTATGTGGTCGATTTTGGAGAATTTTCCATTGGGTGCTGAGTAGAAAGTGTATTTCTCTGGTATTAGGATGGAATGTTTGGTAGAGGTCTATGAGGTCCATTGGTGTATCATATCGTTCAGTTCAGATGTCTCTCTTTTTTATTTTGTCCTGTTGACCTATCCAAAGGACTCAGGGGGTATTGAAATTCCCCACTATGAGTGTACTGGGTTAGTCTGTGACTTGTGGTCCTGGAGAATTGTCTTTATAAAGTTGGTGCACCAGGAATTTGGGGCATTATATATTCATAATTGTGGAACATCTTCTTGGTGGATTGTTTCTTTGATGAAAATGTAATGGCCTTCTTTGTCTCTTCTGATTTCTTTTACTTGAAGTCTATTTTATCTGATATTAAAATAGGCAACACCTGCTTTTTTTTGGTACCATTTGCTTGGAATATTTTTTTCCATCCCTTCACTTAAGGTGGTGCCTGTCCTTGAAGGTAAGATGTGTTTCTTGTTGACAGCATTGGATGGATTCTGTTTCCTAATCCAGTCTCCCAGTCTATGTCTTTTGATTGGGGAATTTAGTCCAATAATAATTTAAGTTATGAATATAGTTTGTGTTGCTTCCTTTTGCCTTATTATCCATCTGCGGTTTTTATTTAGGTTTCTACTTCTGCAGTTATGCTTTATTGATTTCTTTCTTGTCTGGGTTGTTTTTCTTTCTTCTGTTCTTTGAAATTGCTTCAAGTATTCTCTGAAGGTTTGTTTTCGGACATGTATTCTTCAAGTTGTTTATGTCATGGAAGATTTTTCTCTCTCCTTCAACTATGATTGATATTTTTGCGGTATAGTAACCTGGGGTTGGCATCTATTGTCCCTTAAAACTGGGAATGCTTTGCTCCAGGTTCTTCTTGCTTTCATAGTTTGCATTGAGAAGTCAGTTGTAATTCTGATAGGTTTCCCCTTATAGTCACTTGTTGTTTTTTCCTTTTTTTGTGTGGCTTTTTTTGTCTTTGTTTTGGGTGTCTAGCAATTTTAACTATGATGTGGCGTGAGAAATTTCTTTTCTGATCTTGTCTGTTTGGAGTTCTATTTGCTTCTTATATTGGATTGGTTTGTCCTTTTTTAGTTTGGGGAAGTTTCATCTATTATTCTGTTGAGAGATCTGATCAATACCATTCTCTTGGGATTCTTCTCCTTCCTCTATTCCTATAATGCAAAGGTTTGATCTTTCATAGTGTCCCACAGCTCCTGGTTGTTCCATTTTTGTGTATTTTTAAATTTTTCATAATCTTTCCTTGAGGTTTTAGTTGTTCTGTGTTATCTTCCAGGTCTGATATTCTTTGTTCTGCTTCCTCCATTCTGCTTCTGAGGCTTTTTTTCATTCCCTTTCCTCTTGAATGGATGAGTGTTTGATTTCCCTTTTTCATTTCCTCTTCTGATTTCTTTAGTGTTTCTATTTCTTTTTGGAGCTTCTTGATCTCTTTTGTAGCTCTTTTGTTCGCTGGTTGCTTTCTTTTTCTTTTTCAGCATGGGAATCTTTTCAGTGTCTACTTCCTTCGGACGCTTGTCATCTTCTCTCTCTCTCTCTCTTCTCTCTCTCTCCTCTCTCCTCTCTTCTCTCTCTCTCCCCCTCTCTGTCCTCTGACCTTCTTGAGTTCCTCATTCTCTTTTCTTAGTTCTTTAATTTGTTCTTTATGATCTTGTAGTTCTTTAAGTATGTTCCCAATTGTGTTTCTGATGTCTGTGTCCTGGGGCATCCCCAGAGGGATCCCACTGCAGGAGTCTTCTATAGGGTTGGTAAAGCTTGGCACGGGATTATCCTGCCCCTTTCCAGTGTAGTCTCTTCTTCGTGATCCTGGCATATGGGCTTCTCCTTACCTGTATTCCAATGTGAGTCCTAAATGCCTCTTCACTGTGTTGAAGGCTTGCTTTGCTTGCCTCCTTCAGATGCTTCTTCGTAATCTCTGTTGTGGGGGGGGCGGGCTCTTCAGTCCAGGCCCCAGTACCTTCCGCTGGGCTCAGGAGATCTCCGCATTAGTTTTTTGAAATTAATCTTAATTAGTTAATTTTTATTGTATGTGTATGAGTATTTTGCCTGCATGTATATAAGTGCACATGTATGTGCAGTGCCTATGGAGGCTAGAAGAGGGCACTGGATTCCCATGGAAGTGGAGTTACAGATGGTCCTTAGCTACCATGTGGGTGCTGGGTCCTCTGCAAGAGCAGCCAGTATTCTTAACTGCTGAGCCATCTTTCCAGCCCTGATGTTTTTGGGTGCTAATTTTGTAGCCTTCCACTTTTCTCAGTGTTCATCAGCTTTAAGAATTTTTTTTTTTCCTATCGGGTCTTTTTCAACTAAGCAGTCAGAGTATCTAAGTCCAGTCAAGTTAATCTGCTTAACCTTTTCCCCAGCCTCCTTCTCTGGGCTACCGATCCAGCAGGATCAACTCCCCCTCTTCAAACTTCTGCCACTCTCTGCTCAGGCTGTCACTCCCAAGCTCCTTTCTGCCTCGGGGGCTTGGACCTTGTAGGTTTCTCTTTTGTCTTTTTGAGACAGGGTCTCCCTGTAGCCCCAGCTGGCCTGGAACTCAGCCATGTTGACCAGGCTGGCCTTGAACTCACAGAGATCTGCCTGCCTCTGCCTCCTGAATGCTGGGATTAAAGGCGTGCACCACCACACCCGGGTTTCTCTTCTGAACTTGTTCTCTGGGTTTCTCTGTCATTGGGGTGGAGTCTCCTACTCTTCCTAGGGACTGCACTCGGCTGTCCCTCACTGCTTCCCTCACTGCTTCGTCCCATCTTCCCTCCTTCTTCAGAGCGTCTGACCTTATCAGAAATGATCTTATCTTTATGAAACTGGTTTAACCCTTTGCACTTTGCAGGGTATAAACCAGGAAATCCTTTAATTCTCCCCACACTGTCTTCCTTGTATTGACTCTGTTGCTTCTTTCTTCCCCCTCCTTGAAACAATTTCAGCAAGTGAAGCTTTATCCACTTGTTTCAGGTGTTATAGCAATTCTGATTCCCTCCATCAGAAGGTCCACTTATTTTAGGAGATGCACACTGATGGATTTAAGAGTGACATGTCAGGGCTGGAGAGATGGCCTAGCGGTTAAGAGCGCCGACCGCTCTTACAGAGGACCCGGGTTCGATCCCCAGCACCCACATGGTGGTTGAGAACCATCTGAAACTCCAATTCCAGGAGAACTCCAGTTCCAGGGGAATCTGAGACCCTCTTCTGACCTCAGCGGCATTGCACGACATGGGTGCACAAACCTGCATGCAGATAGTACATTCATACACATACAGAAATAAATAAAATTAAAAAAAAGAGTGACATGTCACAATGCTTTTCTCTCTCTCTCTCTCTCTCTCTCTTTTTCTTTTTTAAATGAATGTCTCCTAGAATTTATTATATTTCCGGGCTTTTCAAATTGGCTGGTTTTGGTTTTGTTTTTATTAGCATACATACATCTTACATTTTATTGTGTGTGTGATGTGAGTGTGATGTGAGGGTGAGGTGATGTGAGTGTGTGTGCGATGTATGAGTGAGTGTGAATGTGATGTGAGGGTGAGTGTGATGTGAAGGTGATGTGAATGTGAATGTGA
Organism: Rhizomys pruinosus; assembly: GCA_009823505.1. NCBI lineage: Eukaryota > Metazoa > Chordata > Mammalia > Rodentia > Spalacidae > Rhizomys > Rhizomys pruinosus. Next base: position 3,613,701 of record VZQC01004376.1, read on the forward strand.
TGTGAGTGTGATGAGTGTGAGTGTGATGTGAGTGAGTGTGATGTGAGTGTGATGTGAGTGGGTGTGATATGAGTGTGAGTGAGTGTACATGTGGCACAGAACGCATGTTGGAGAACACATGTTGGAGAACACAGGTTGGGCTCAGAGGATGGCTGTGGGAGTTGGTTCTCTTCTCTCTACCACGGGGGTTGTGGGCGATGAACTCAGGTCGTCAGGCTTGGTGCAGGTGTCTTTCCCCACTGAACCATCTTGGCAGCCTAAGATGGCTTTGTTTGTTTTGAGATAGATTCTCACTGTACAGTCTAGGCTGGCTTTGAACTTGTGATGATTCTCCTGCCTTAGCTTCCCTAAGTGCTGGAAATAGGTGTGTGCCACCTCTTCTGGCTTTATTAACACATATTCCTTTTACAAAATGATGCTTTCATACATGTATACAATGTGCTTTGACCGCGCTCTTCCCTTCCAGTCCCTGCTCAGGGTCTTTCTCCCCTGTCCCCCTGGTTATCTTCCTCTCTACAAATAGATCCCCTCTGTGTCCACATAGAAGACAAACATTTGATATTTGTCTTTCTGAATCTGGTTGATTTAGCTTTCAAGTGTTTCAGCAAAACCACGCACAGCTGACTCCTGAGTCTACAGCTTCTGCTTCCTTGATTCAGCCCTGCTCCAAAATACTTCCAAAAATTGCATTTGTACTCAAATGTACACTTTTTCTCGTTATTTTCTCTTTATTAAAATTATTGACATAGTAGTTACACTATAAGTAATCTAAAGAAAATCTAAATTATGTGGGATTATATGTAAATACTACTCCACTTTATATAAAGGATACCCATGGATTTTGATATCTGAGTGGGTCATGGGCCTAAGCCCCCCATAGATACCGATGCATAGCTGTACAAACACAGAAAAACACATGGTGGCTAATAATTTTTAATCTAGGTGGTGAATAAATAGGTATTTATTATATTACTCTTTCAGTTTCCTGTGTTTGAAAATTCTTTTAAACATATTGTGCTGGATAGCTTTAGTGTCAACTTGACACACCTGGGTTGAGGGAGCCTCAGCTGGGGAATTGGCTCCATTGGATTGGCCTGTGACCACATCTGTGGAGTATTGTCTTGATGGTCGAGCAGTGTGGGAGGGCCCAGCCCACAATGAGTAGTGCCAGCCTGGGCAGGTTGTGTACTGTATAAGAAGGTGGGCTGGGCATGAGCCAGGAGAGCAAGTCAGTGAGCAGCACTCCTCCATAGCCTGTGCTTCAGCTCCTGCCTCCAGGTTCCTGCCCTGAGTTCCTGCCTTGGGCTCCCTAAGTGATGAACTGTGACCCAGGAGATGTAAGCTGAATAAACCCTTTCCACCCCAAGTTGGTGTCAGTCAGAGTGTTTTGTCACAGCAATGGAAGACAAACTAGGACACATATTATTTATTATTTTTATTTTATGTGCATGTGTGTATTGCCTGCGTGTGCATAAGTTCACCTGTATGATGCATGTGTATAAGTGCACCTGTATTGTGCAATGCCTATGGAGGTCAGAAGAGGAGTCTGAGCCCCTGGAACTGGAGTCACCGACAGTCCTTAGCCACCATGTGGGTGCTGGGAATCAAATCCAAGTCCTCTGCAGAGCACTTAACCACTGAGCAATCTCTCATGGTTAAGAGCATTTTAAAAGTTTTAAAAGAATTAAAAAAAATCTTTTAAAAAGGTAAATATGAGAGCCGGGTGTGATGTCGTACGCCTTTAGTCCCAGTACTTGGGAGGCAGAGGCAGGCAGATCTCTGAGTTCCAGGCCAGCCTGGTCTACATAGTGAGTTCCAGGCCAGTTGGGGCTGCAGAGAGACCCTGTCTCAAAAGGACAGAAAAAAAGGTAAATGTGATAAAAAAAATATTGAATGAAATTCTCAAAAAATCAAATTATTTAAGAAGAGTGAGGGGGGTTGGTGAGATGGCTCAGTGGTTAAGAGCATTGACTGTTTTTGTAGAGGACCTGCTGTTCCATTCTGAGCACCCATTTGGTGGCTAAGAACTGTCTGTAACTCCAGTTCCAGGGGATCCAACACCCTCTTCTGACCTCCACAGGCATTGCTCGACTCAGGTGCACCTACCTCCATGCAAGCAAGACACTCATACATATAAAATAAAAATAATAACTAAAATCTTTAAAATGTTGAGAAAAAAGGGGGTTTTAATAAGCCCAATTATACCTAAATACTTGTCTCTTATCCAATACGAAGCTCCTAGTCAAGATGGCTGAGGCCCCGCTTTCTGGGCAACTGTTTTCAGTTGGTTATACTGTCATCCTGGATATGTAAGAGAAATTCTGTATTACAACTAAAAGAAAAAACAAAATTTAATCGTCTTTCTTAGAAAAAAATTGAAGAGTCTACCCCACTACCTTGTAGAGCTGCAACTTTGGAACATTTGTTTTCATCTGCCTCTTTGAAATGTTTGTAAGTCTTTTCAAAAGACTAATGAGCCCTTCTCCAACTCTCTGCCACAGAATGTACAAGATCCTACAAGTAACTCTTTGAAATGTAACCGGAGAGGAAGTTAGTGCCCGGATCGTCTGGTTTCTGCAGAAGTCTCCTGTCTAATTAAAGCTGGGCCTGATTCCAAAGTGGCAAACCTACCTGCTGTCCTACGGGTAGGAAAAATGATTTTCTATTCAACAAGGGCAATTAGGGAACACAGGTGGCCACCATGGCCACTAGGTGAGAATGACCTGCGAGGACGGTGTTGTTAAATTCTCATTGTTAATCGGAGTGGTTTGTTGTTACTTAAAAAAAATTTTTTTTATAATGTGTATAGAATGGAGAATTTTCTATCTTGATGTATGAAAGGGGGATAGTTCTTTCTTTTTGCAATCTCTTAGCTTGGTTTAGTGGTTATTCAATAATATAATCGTCTTCTTTCCCCCTTCTACATTTGCAGAGAGGCTTTTTGTGTTGGCGGGAGATTTCCCCCTTGGCAGGTGGTGTGGGTGCCTTCCAGACAGAAGTGGCAGCAAGTCTCCTTCAAGCCCCTCTAAGGTCGCGTGGGTCCCTTTGTCCAATGTGGCCTTCCCCAGAGGGGCCAGCCTCCCTGCAATCAGCAAGGCAGCCTCTCTCAGAAAGGGGAGGGGGGCGTGTTCTGGGACGTGCGTGCCTGGGAGGATTTACAGGTCTGTTAGGGCGCTCTGGGTACTGAGATCCGGAGAGGCTAGGGCAGTAGGTAGTTCTGGAGGCTGGAGCAGGGGCCGGTGTGCAGAACCCCAGCAGATAACAGCTTCGCAGACTATGCTGGTGCTGAGGAGGGGCAGGGTGCGGGATGTGTGCCGGCTAGCCGTCAGGAACCCAGGGCAGCCCTGAAGCCCCCAGCAGTGCCTAAATCCCCAGCAGCCCAGCCCATCTCGCAGCCTACAGCAGCCCAGGGCATCCCCTAGGCCCCAAGCAGGCCAGCACAACCCTGTATCCCCAAACAGCCTCGAAGCCCCTGAAGCCCCTGGCAGCTCAGCCCAGCCCTGCAGCCACACCGGACTGGCTCGACAGTGACATCGTGTGGCAGCACCTTGTGTGTGAGCACGCCAAAGAGATTTCGGCCCTGGGGGGTTGATCAGCGATTGGAACAGTGTGTGTGTGTGTGCGTGTGTGTGTGTGTGTGTGTGTGTGTGTGTGTGTGTGTGTGTGTGTTTGCGTGTACATGTGTGGAGGCCAGAGGTCTATGTCAGGTGCCTTCCTCTACTGCTGTCTGTAATACCAATCAAGAGGCACAGAGGAATGCCACATAGTGATGGTCCAATTTCCTAATTCTTTATTAATAGCCCGTGGTCAGAGAGGGGGCTAACACCCCAAAGAACTCTCCACCCTGAGCAGAAGCAGGGCATGGTTATAAAGCTTAAAACCACAGACATATCATGTTGGAAGCAAAGCCAATAACCAGTTACATCAGATCACCATGGTTACACCAGACCAGGGGAGGTTTTGAAAAAAACCAAGTCTCTCAGAATTGTAGAGACAACGGGCTCCATGGAGGTCAGGTACAGCTGAGAGGGAGGATGCATGAAAGTGCTACAGGGTGACTTACACTGTGCTCCCTGAAACGGTCTGCACGAGACATTCTGCCTGGCTGCCTGCAGTGGGAATGGCTGGGTCTCCCTTTAGTACCGAGTTCCAGGCCATCTGGGACTAAAGAGAAACCCTATGTCAAAAAGACCAAAATAAAAAGGTAAAGCAAAAGTCAGCTGGAAAAAAATGGAGTTAGTTTTGCCATTTCCCTCTTATTTATTTATTTATTTATTTATTTATTTATTTTTAATGAGACAAGGTTTCCCAGCAAGTTCCAGGGATCCTCCTGTGTCCTCCCCAGTGCTGGGATTACAGGCATGTGTTGTTGCACCCAACTTTACCTGTGTCAGTGCTGGGGATCAGACAGGCTAACCGAGACACCTCCCTAACCCTGGTGTTTCTTGGCATGGCTGCATCCTTCTCTGATGTAAGGCCGTCTCTTGGGTTGGTGGGAACTGCCTTATGTTTACAAGGATATTTGTCACTGGATTTAGGGCACAGCCAGATAACAAGGACAACAAGCACCCTCATCTTTAACTTAGTCACCTTGTTTGCCTTATAATGTTGGCATACGTTGGGGATAAGTGTAAGGGAATAGGAAGTGGGAAGGAGATGAAGGAAACTCATCTCTACAGAGCCAAACATTTATTAAAGAATAAACCTGGGAGGGGACCCTAAACCTGAGAAGGTACTCCTCCCACCCAGTACTCTCCTGCCTGGCCTGGGGGAAGAGGAGAAGAATGTACCCTCCTTTACACACTCAGGGTTTTTATATTATTCTGGGAGGGGAAGGGGTGTGAGGCTGAGCTTGTGTCATATCAGGCAGGTGCAGGGTGTGTTGCCCCATTACAAGGAGGGTGGGGAGGGCAGTTCAGTCAGGCAGGATTGGGATCCAGGGAGTGCCCTGTAATTGGGACTGAGTCATATCAGAGGGGCCAGTGGGGGATGGGGTTGTGAGACAGCCTTCCAGGAAAGCACCAGGGGGTGATTATTACAGAAGCATCCAGGACCTAATCCTTCTCCATCATTAAGGACTTAGATTCAAGGACTGTTCTTCATGGAGCAAGAGACACAGACCCAAAAGTGTGGTAATTCTTTTGTTGCCAGCCCTCCCTGTCCTCCTGGAGTCTCCACATCATTCAAGGAAACTTCAAACTTCAGTTTCCAGATATTTCCATAAGTCCAAATTCTTTAAACATAGTGATTTAAAACAGCACATTTAAAAAAATTAGCTCCCAGTTTCTGTGGAACAAGATTCTGGACCTGGCTTAGCAGGTGCTGCTGGCCCAAGAGCTCTTGCTCAGGACGTTGTGGACCTGCTGGTGGACCTGGCTTAGCAGGTGCTGCTGGCCCAAGAACTCTTGCTCAGGACATTGTGGACCTGCTGGTGGACCTGGCTTAGCAGGTGCTGCTGGCCCAAGAACTCTTGCTCAGGACATTGTGGACCTGCTGGTGGACCTGGCTTAGCAGATGCTGATGGCCCAAGAGCTCTTGCTCAGGACATTGCGGACCTGCTGCTGTCTTCAGCTGGGATCCTACCGAAGGCCGTTGACGGGGTAGAAGGTCCAATTCCGAGAGGCTGCTGTCAGTCCTCAGGGCCTCTCCATGTGTCCTTTCCACATGGTTCCCTCAATACATGGCACCTGCCTGGGTTCCATCTGGAGTGAGTGATGTGTAGAGAAAGGAGAGAGGAGAGAGAGGAGAAGGGAATGGGAGAGAGAGAGAGAGAGAGAGAGAGAGAGAGAGAGAGAGAGAGAACACTTAATATTTGAAGTACCATTTGCATTTTGGCTATTTTATGTTTGTTGGAGGAAAGTCAACAAGTTCAGCCCATAGTTTAGAAGAGAGATTACAAAAAGCTACAAACACCAGAAGTAAGGGTCCTTGGAGGCATGCCAATGTGATGATTGTTTTTATTTTTATTTTTATTATTTTTTAAAATTTTATTTATTTTTTATGTGTATGAATGTACTATCTGCATATAGGTCTGTGCACCCGTGTCGTGCAATGCCGCGGAGGTCAGAAGAGGGTGTCAAATTCCCCTGGGACTGGAGTCAAAGATGGTTCTCAGCCACCATGTGGGTGCTGGGGATCGAACCCAGGTCCTCTGCAAGAGCAGTAGGCACTTTCAACCACTAGGCCATCTTTCCAGCCCTGTGATGATTGTTTTTAATGGCAACTTGTCCCAAATTAGAATCACCTGAGTAGGGGAACCTTGGGTAAGAATGGTCCTGATTGCTTAACTGATATGGGAAGACGCTCCCCAAATGTGGGCCGAATCTTTTGGTAGCTGCCCACATAAAAGGAGTGGGGCAGGAGGAAGATCTTTCATCTTTTGCTTGTTTGGGCTGCTGGGCTGCGCTCTCTGGTTGCAGAGTTGATTTAGTCTCTTGCTGCTGCTCCTGCTGCTGATGTCAGAGCCAAGGTTCCCAGGCTTCTATCACTGCCTGAGGACCAGTGGCTTTTCAGGAAACTCTGGGTTTTCTGGGCTAGATTGGAACTGATGAAGAACCCAGCCCCATCGACTGAGCAACCCTTTAATAGATATCCCCCCTACCCGCTGGCCAGGAGGGAGGCTGAAGTGGTAGGTTTGATTATCCATCAGGGAGTCCAGGCCAAAATATTATCCCCCTCCCCAGACTGGTTCTCACTAAGTAACCCAGGCTGTCTTCATACTGGTGATCCTCCTGCCTCCGTCTCTCCAGGGCTGGGATTATAGGCACAAACTTACTTGGAATTATTATTATTATTATTATTATTATTATTATTATTATTATTTTGGTCTTTTTCAGACAGGGTCACCTTGTAGTCTCAGCTGTTTTGGAACTTGTTCTGTAGAGCAGGCTGGCCTTGAACTCACAGAGATCCACTTGCCTCTGCCTCCCGAGTGCCAGGATTAAAGACATGTGCCAGCACACCTGGCTTTTTTAAAATTAATTTCATTTTCTGGGTATGGGTGCATTGTTTACATGTGTGTAAGTGCACCCATGTTGTGCAATGCCCAGAGAGGTCAGAAGAGGGTGTTGGATCCCTGGAACTTGAGTCTTGGACAGCTGTTGGCCTCTATGTGGTGCTGGGAATTGGACCTGGGTCCTCTGCAAGAGAAGCAAGTGCTGTTAACTACTGAGCCTTCTCTCCAGCCCACCCCTTTTAAATTATTTTTGAGGATGGCCACTATTGGTTTTCATGGCATTTCTCCTCAAGCACCAACATATTTTCTGTAATACACAAGAAATATATATATTTGATCCGAAAGTCTTGGACATTTAACGGTTGTTAGTAAGGAATGACCTGGCCTGAAGCAGTGTTACTGCAGGGAGTGAATGAAGGCACAGTTAGGGGACAGTCTGTCCTTTAACCCCACCACATTCTTGGAGATGAAAGGTGACTCCACCTCCTGGTTAAGTCTGTTTTGGGGGATAACTTTCTCTAGGCAGTGGTTAAAAGTGTTAAGTTCCAGCATGTTAAGCAGCACACTGTTTTTGTTGGTGTATGTAGAGATGAAGAAATAAGAGAATCCTCTCAATGTAGAGCAAAAGACATTGTTTTGTGGTAAAACAAAACAAAACAAAACAAAACAAAACACTCCTATTGCTTCGGTCAGTGTCCAAAGCTCTACACAGCTGGCTCCTTTTGTTTGTCAACTTTCGTTATAATGATGCATTTCTTTCATTTGTAACAGTGGATACAAAGCTGGGTTTCATTAAGGCATTTCTATAGATACTTATGAAGTTACTTTGTTCTTATTCCTCCGTCTTCTGCACCACCCTAGTCCACATTTTGATGGACTTCCTACTTGTTGCTGCTGGGCCTTGCCTGCCATTGCCCTTTCTCCCCTCATTACAATAGAACAGTTATTGTTTGAAAACAAGCACCCTGTGGGTGTATAGTCATCGTTTGCAGTGCAGGGACGGGGATGTAGCTCAGTGGTAGGGTACCTGTCGAGCATGGATACTCCGGGTTTGATCTGAGCACCACATAAGCTGGGTGGCTCATAACGATAATCCTAGCACCTGAGAGGTGGGAGGATCAGGAGTTGAGGGCCAGCCTGACCTACCTAGCAAGCTGGAAGCCAGGCTGAGCCACTGTAGACCCTGTTACAAACAAACAAACCTTGTTCTATTTTGGTTTTCTGTTACTGTGATAAAAACACTCTGATCAAAAACAACTTGGCAAGGAAAGGATTTATTGTATCTTACATTTCAAAGTGCCAGTCTATCTTTAAGGGAACTCAGGCAGGAACACAGAACCCAGAGGCAGGAACTGAAGTGTGTTCCATGGAGGACCAGTGCTTACTGGCTTCCTTTTCTGGCCTGTGTTCAGCCTGCTTTCTTTTTCAACCCAGGACCACCTGCTCAGGGATGACACCAAGGACTGTGGGCAGGCCCTCCCGTACAGATCACTCAACAATCAAGAAAATGCTTGAATGACATGTCCATGGGCCAGTCCTATAGAGGAAATTCCCCAATTGACCGTTCTCTCTTTCCAGGTTGTCAAGTTGGCATCGGAAGCCATAACACATGCCTCTGGTACAACTGACATAGGTGGACACTTAGACGAGGAACTGTAGTTATTCTGTGCTGAGTTCTGGTATGGACTTTTAATTCTTTTCACCAAGGAGATGCTGAGAGTTGCCATCCAGGTGGTGGAGGAGTGTTTCAGGTTTTCTATCTCCCAGGCTTCCTGGACTGGTGTGTGATTAGATGTTCTTGTCACACAGTGACCCCTGGTGGCCCTTCTCACACATGGCAGTCTAGCTGATGGCAGAATCATCAAAGCACATATGATTTGACCAGAGGGCAGGAGAACAGTGTTAGGTGTTTTCCGTCCTGGCCTGTGAGGTAGCTCAGTGGGTAAAGGCACCTGCCTGATGACCCAAGTTCGATCACCAGACTCCCCAGGTTGTCTGACTTCCACATGTGTACTGTGGTACATAGGTACACATTTATCCACATATGCACACAAAACAAAAATGTAGCAATAAAAAAATAAGAGTTAGGAGGGCTGGAGAGATGGCTCAGCGGTTAAGAGCACCGATTGCTCTTGCAGAGGACCAGGGTTCAATTCCCAGCACCCACATGATGGCTAAGAACCATCTTTAACTCCAGTTCCAGGGGAATCTGACACCTTCTTCTGAACTCCACGGCATTGCACGACATGGGTGCACCAACCTACATGCAGACAGTACACCCACCCACATTACATTAAAAAAAAGTTAGGGATCTGAGTGTTTGCATCCTCCTTTCCAAGTGAGTGGAATGTAGGTCGAAGGGTGCATTGTTTTGGGCCTAGAAGATGGAGGGGAGGGGAGGCTGTATAGGGTACTTCTCAAATCTCATTGTCCAGAAGACACTGTGGCTGAGGAGTCTTAAGTCATGCTTTTCTTAAAATTTTTTTTATTAATTTTATTTATTTCTGTATGTGTACGAATGTACTGTCTGCATGCAAGTTTGTGCACCCGTGTCGTGCAATGCCGCAGAGGCCAGAAGAGGGTGTCGGATTCCCCTGGAACTGGAGTTCTCCTGGAATTGGAGTTTCAGACGGTTCTCGGCCGCCATGTGGTGCTGGGGATCGAACCCGGGTCCTCTGTAAGAGCGGTCGGCGCTCTTAACGGCTAGGCCATATCTCCAGCCCTAGGTCATGCTTTTCTGCAAGACAGGGTGTGAAATGTACCTCCCTCTCCCTGCCCGCTGTGGGTGGCCCAAAATCTCTTCTAGAAGTATGAGAACTAGGTATTAGAAATCAGCTGGCAGCATCTGTCACAAATCATCAAACCATCATGGTTAAATAATTTGAGCTATAAATGGGCTGATTTTCTTTAAATTTTGTTTATTTTTTCAGTGTATGAATGTACTGTCTGCATGTAGGTCTGTGCACCCGTGTCATGCAAAGCCCTGGAGGTCAGAAGAGGGTGTCGGATTCCCCTGGGACTGGAGTCAAAGATGGTTCTCAGCCGCCATGTGGGTGCTGGGGATCGAATCCTCTGCAAGAGCAGTCGGCACTCTTAACTGCTAGACCATCTCTCCAGCCACTATTTTTTTTTTTTTTTTTGGTCTTTTTGAGACAGGGTCTCCCTGTAGCTCTGGCTGTCCTGGAACTCACTCTGTAGACCAGGCTGGCCTTGAACTCACAGAGATCCACCTGCCTCTGTCTCCAAAGTGCTAGGATTAAAGGCTTGTGCCACCATGCCTGGCTAGCCACTATTTTTTTAATGAAGGAAAAGGACTTCAAAGGAGATTGAGACTCAAGCTGCTGGTCATTATGTTCACCATCCCTTGTCAATAATTAAATTTATTGGTGACAAAGGTATATTTTTGGATCTAACAGCTTAGTTCCTCCCCTGGTGATACTCTTCTTTTTTTCAGTTTTTAATATTTATTTAATATGGCAAGTGAAACCTGGACAATATATGATTGGTTGGCAGGAGACAGTGTGTTGAATTATTTATGAAGTTACATTTTTTTTCTTCACCAGCACATACATATATGAACTTCATTAATGAGTCTAGGACAAATACTGCAAAGGCTTTGAAAAGGGCCATGCTTTACAATAGAACTAATATGTGATTTCTGAGTTTGATCCTGGCAGTTCCTAGTTTTGTGGACATTAGTTGTGACTTTTGTTTTGATACAATCTACTTGGAATGAGCAAGCCAGGCCCCAGTGCAGTTTTCTCTGCAAAGAAGAATGCACTTCATGCATGTCAGTAATGGATGCTGCCTGCCACATGGTGATTTTACCAGGATGCTGTGTAGGGCCTTTATATCCTAGAGGGGCCCACAGTAATTGTAGTAACTCCCTTTACCTTGACGAGTTTTTCTTCACTGGGAGTAATCACTTTAAAGAAAGTGAAATCCCAGAGTGTCATATCTTTACATCACTTCTTTTTTTTTTTTTTTTTAAATTTTATTTATTTCCGTATGTGTATGAATGTATTGTCTGCATGAAATCACTTCTTTTATATAAACTGACCATTTTGGATCATGCTACTTGGGGTCCAATCTGTATATCTTCACTCAGTTGAGTCATTATTTATTATTTATTTATTTATTTCTGCACTTTTTTCTCAATACTTTTTATTTGANTTTGTCTTTTCAAGACAGGGTCTCCCTGTAGCCACAGCTGTCCTGGAACTCACTCTGTAGACCAGGCTGGCCTTGAACTCACAAAGATCCGCCTGCCTCTACCTCCCAAGTGCTAGGATTAAAGGCGTGCGCCACGACGCCCGGCTTGATTTTTTTTAACAATAAGTAATAAGTAGTGAATCCAAGCATCCTACATGTAAAACCAATTTGCAGACAGCTATGCCCAAACCCACACACCCCAAGGCTCCCACCATCCAGCTGGAGGGGCTTATATGTATAATCATATTGATCAAATAAGTATCCAGTCTATATTGCTGTAGTTTCACCATTCACCCCAATCACAGCCCTTACATTCTACCATGCCCCCTCTTCCACAGATTGTTCCCTGGGCTTAGTAAATGGGCACAAGTGGGCGAGAAGCAAAACAGTGATACTCTTCTAGAATCTCCTCTGGCTGATATACTAGCATATGACTATGATGAACTTGTCTGTTTATATGATTATAAATCTTTGTTTGGCTTGTTAACATCTTATTATATTTAGCAGGGCCATCTGGAGGTTTTGTCTGCTGGGAGATGACTGACGAAGCCTGGGTGGTCAGATCTCTCTTGGTTACGTATGGCGGAAAGTCACTTGGAAAATATCGCTGACTTCTACCCCTTATACTTGGTGGCTTCAGATGAGCCCCGGGCCAGATTACTGGTGGAGTGCCGATCTTCCTGATTCATTCTCAAAGCTGATTAGTTCTTCCTGTTCTTCACAGACTTCCTGCCCCTTCCAGGCTTTTTGGCCTAGGTTCTTCTCTGTATCCACAAATGGAAACAAGTGCGTATTAATTACTCACAGATATGTGCTCCTTAAAAGAAACAAAAAGCTCTAATATATACTTGCTGAAAACTGACAAAAATTAACCCTTCACATTTTGTGCTTAACTTACATTTTTGATACTTTGCATTAATTTTCTTGTGATTATATGTTCTTGGAATTTTTTTATACCATGATTATGCATTCTGGGAATTTTTTTTGGCCTTTTTTAAGACAGGGTCTTAGATGGCCTGGAACTTACTCTGTAGACCTGGCTGGCCTCCCTCTCACACAGATCTACCTGCCTCTGCCTCTGGAGTGCTGGGATTAAAAATGTGTGCTACCATGCCTGGACACATCATTCTTGGATTTTTTTAATCCTCAACTTTTTTCAGTTAAGCACCCTTCCCATTATTCTTTCCATTCCTTTCTGTCTTACAGTTCTTCAGATCTCCTCTATCACACAATGCAATTTAAAGTTAAATAAATAAATGTTTCTTCAGAAATAATTTGGTGTATTGAAAAGATTTATTTTAATTTTAAGATTTAAAATTAATTACTTAGTGTATTAGTCACTTTTCTGTTGCTGCGATAAAACCACCATGACCAAGGGAACTTATAGAAGGAAGAGTTTATTTGAACTTATGGTTGACAGTTCCAGGGAATTAGAGTCCATTGTGGTGGGAGGCATGGTGGCAGAAGCTGGAACAGAAAGCGGAGGTTCACATCCTTCAATGAGCACAGGAAGCAGAGAGAGCCTCTGGAGACTAGCAAGGCTTGTTAAACTCTCTAAGCCTGCCCCCAGTGATGTACTTCCTCCAGCATGGCCACGCCTTCCAAGACTTCCCAAAACAGCGCCACCAAGCCACCAACTGGGGACAAAATGTCTGAATACTTGAAGCCTACAGGGGACACTCTCATTCAAACTACCACAGTTAGCTAAATTTTTATGTGTATGAGTGTTTTGCCTGCATGTAAGTGTACCTGTGCATTCAGTGTTCACAGAGGCCAGAAGAGGGTGTCAGATCCCTTGGAACTGAAGTTACACATGGTTGTTAGCTGCCATATTGGTGCTGGGAATCAAGCTTGGACCCTTTGTAAGAGTATCCAGTGATCTTCGAACTATCTCCCCAGCCCTATTTATTTTTGTTTTATACATATGACTGTTTGGCCTGCATGTATGTATGTGCTCCATGTATGTACAGTGCCCACAGTGGCCAGAAGAGGGTGTTGGATTCATTGGAACTGGAGTTAGAGATGTTGTGAGCCACCAAGTGGATGCTGGGAACCAAATCTGGGTCCTCTGTAAGAACAGTACATGCTCTTAACTACGGAGCCATCTCTCCAACCACAGGTATCCTTTTTCTAATCTACATAAATGCTGACTGTTAGAATGACAGCTTCTCAAGTAACACATTTCATCTTCTCTTCTGTATCTCAATCAGCACATTGGATGCTAATGAATACTATGGCTTGAGGCAGGCCAGGGACCCTACAGTTCCCAAGTGTCAGATTTCCCTCTCTGTTTTCACCTTAGCTTGCCTTATAGGCAGAGAAATGGAGCTTGTCTTTACCTTCAGAACCCAAAGATGACAAACAAGGGTATAGATACAGTGTGTGCCAGTTTCAAGTGGAAAAAGCCAGTCCACCCAGAAACATCTACCCAGTACCATAGGACACAGTGTCACCATTTCTGCCATAGACTGTGACTGGGATAATGTCCAGACTCTATCACTGGAAGAAAACATATGTATAATTATTAGGTGATGAGCCTGTCTCTTTAAGCCTGGAGCACACAGACTGAATAGTCAGGTGGCCTACTCCCCTAGAGCTCACAGGCCCTGGTTGAGAAGAATAAGCTCAGAGTCAGTTTCTCATAAGAAAGGGGAACTAGAGACAACTGAGACCTTGCCAAGCTCAAATGCCTAGCACATGGCAACAATGACAGGAAAAGATGAAACTTTCCCCCATCCCTGCGGTCCCTGGCTGAGTTACACTCTCCCAATGTTTTAGCCAGCTACCCTGTAGCGAGACCATATATTGTATTCCAGCAACCCCTCCTGGAAATGTTATGAAAGTATAAAAGTCTTTCCATTGTCCTCAGGAGAATCCATGGCACACACCTTCCTGCAAGCACCAGAAGTTAGGGATCTTTCCACACAGAAGTACAGGCATGAATGAAGATCCTGTTCTACATGAATCCCGCCTCGGCCCCCATCAGTGGAGCCAGCTTGCTCTACACTTGCGACCACGGATGCAGCTGCTGTTGTCTTCCTGTATTTAACAACGATCACTTCAGAATTAAGGCAATTTCAAGGCCAGTTTGGTCACAGGAAAAATGAAAGGATCAAATATTATTGACTTGCTGAGATAAAAAACAGTTTGCTGGACAAGGTCTAGAGAGAATACTAATGCATCTCTCAACTGTCACCAGTGAGGCTTCCTCATGAGACAGAGGGCAATTAACACAGAAGGCCACAACTGGCCACGGTGTAGAGACTGCGGAGTGGATGAACTCACACCAAGGGACATCTGGGTACACAAACTTGTTTCCATAGGACTTAACATATACGACAGACTACATGAAATCTGGTAGGGAGGGGATATGGGAGGTGCTGAGAGAGGAGGGGTCTAAATATGATTAAGATGTATGAAATGTACAAATTTTTTTTAAATTTTTTTTATTGATGCTTTGTGTATTTCATACATCATTTTCCAATTCAGTTCAGGCATATATCCCCTTCCCTTCCCCCCACCCCACCCCTACCCATCCCAGATCATGCATTCTGCCGTAACTTTTCTGCATCTTTCTTGTTTTTTGTTGTTTTTTTTTGTTTTCATTTTTTTTAACAATAAGTGATAATTTGTGAGTACAAGCATCCTTCATGCAAAACCAATTTGCAAGCAGTTGTGCCCAAACCCACACAGCTCATGGGTCCCACCATCCAGCAGGGGGGGCTTGTATGTTCAATCAAGTTGATCAAATGAGTGTCCAGTCTATATTGTTGTAGTTTCACCATTAACCCCAATCGCAGCCCTTACATTCTACCACGCCCCCTCTTCCGCAGATTGTTCCCTAGGCTTAGAAAAGGGGCACAGGTGGATGAGAAGCAAAACACTCTACTTTCTCTGGAGCTGATGTCTTGGTCTCTAGTCAGTTCTGGCTGTTTTCTTTCATGGGCTGCCAGCTTGTCCAGGCATAACCTTTCGATCCTACTAATGAAGCACATGCAATTAGATATTTAGGTATTAAACAGTATAATATATAGCCTTTCGATCCTACTAATGAAGCACACACAATTAGATATATAGGTATTTAAACAGTACTAATTGTTATGGTAGGTTTCTTTGGTATAGACACAGATGTTTGGATGGTATGTTAATTCATGATTTACATTTTCTTCTGTTAAGTATGGCAGGGTCTTCGTGTGGTTTATAACATCTCCTAACCATTAGAGGATGTAAGCTTGTGGCATCAGCCGTGGGTTATTCCTCCAAGGAGAGAGCTAATAGCCAATTAGATGTGGGATATACAGACATATGGCTGCCACTGCTGCACAGTATTTCCAGGCAGATGAGGTGTAGCTGGTGCTGACGGAGGAGTCTTGCTTGACTCAAGGAGACCTATATTTGCTTGAAATGTACAAATTTTTTAAAATTAAATTAAAATTTTGCTTTATTTTTCTTTCATGTGTATGTATATATTGCATGCATGTATGCAAGTGTACCTGTGTCTTGCAATGCCCAAGAAGGACAGAAGAGGTCTTTGGATCCCCCTGGAACTGGAGTTACAGACAGCTGTTAGCTGCCATCTTGGTGCTGGGATTTGAACCCAGGTCTTCTGCAAGAACTGCTCTTAGCCATTCTTAAACATGGAGCCATTTCTCTAGGCCTGAACTGCACAAAGTTTTAAGAAAAAAAATATTGAAAAAAATTACATAAATTGATACAAAAAACCCAAACAAACCAGTTTGCTACACTAGTCTCGACACACAGAACCCAGGCAAGGGACATAGTGAATGGCACATGAGGTAGGTGAGAGCAGAGGCTGCATGCAGATCTGCCAGTGATGGCGGGCAGAGGAAACGCCCACATCTACAAGATAACAAGATAATTGGCCAGGTAAGATTATTTATGAACAAAAACAATTATGTTGAAAATGACAAAAGGTAACATATCTCGAACTTCAAGATACACATCTAACAAGTAGATCATTGTGTTTGCAATCTGGTGGAGTTGAGGCCACAGCAGACATTTTGGATGTCATCCTGCATGTCAATCAATATGAAAGTGTTGTCAGCTGTCTCAGAAAATTGCTCCTGGGACTCTTATGTCATGGAAAGTGCATAACAGGGGAACTATGGCAGGTTGCCAGAAATATTTGCCATAAAATATTTGCATTTAGCAAAAGGGGAACTATTTGGGGAAAAGAAGGTGACTCAGGAGTGGAGAAAAGGAGGCAGAAGTTCACTTGGTTGGTGGCAAACATGGTCAGAGTTCATGATACACTTTAATGAAAATGTCTTTACGGAACCCATTACTTTGTATAATGACATGTTCTAATAAAAATAGAAGAAAAAATCCACATAAGCATTTAGGTAGTGGGTTTGGGTGTTCTGAGGACTGAATCACGGACTCTCTACTGTCTTAACTTGGAAGTGTCTGTACTATCAAGGTAAAGACTAAATTTACTTGAAAGGAAAAGTAGGCAGATAATAAACCAGAGTAGCACAGAGATTGCATAACAGGCACTCTCAACTGTGTCTGAGTTTAAATGCCTTCGACATGAGCTTCAGCCTTAAGATGACGCAGCAACTCTTCACAGGCCAGGAACTGGGAGAAAGTTCACAGAGAAGAAGGCCTTACACCGCTCACATACACATGCCAGAAAAAGACAAAAACTCACAAAGGAGAGAATAAGAAGAGGTTGAAAGTAAAGAACAGGGGCTGGAGAGATGGCCTAGCGGTTAAGAGCGCCAACTGCTCTTACAGAGGACCCGGGGTTCGATCCCCAGCACCCACATGGTGGCTGAGAACCGCCTGAAACTCCAATTCCAGGAGAACTCCAGTTCCAGGGGAATCCGACGCCCTCTTCTGACCTCCGAGGCATTGCGCGACACGGGTGCACAGACCTACATGCAGACAGTACATTCATACACATACAGAAATAAATTAAAAAAAAACTTAAAAAAAAGAAAGTAAAGAACAAAGGAAGGGAAAGAGACGAAAAGGGAAGCGTTTGTATTATTGATTGGCAGGAAGGGGGTCCAGCCTCCAGTCAACTTGGACAAATTCCATGAGCTAACCCTAAATTACCCGTCATATGAACATATGGGACACACTAGAGTTTTGAATACCTGGTCTGAAACATCTTATGTTAGCAGTACATATAAGTGATTACAATCTTTTTTTTTTAAAGTAGTATTTTTAAAATTTTTATTTATTATTATTATATTTAAAATTTTTATTTATTATTTTTTATGTGTATGAGTGTACTGTCTGCATGCAGGTTTGTGCACCCGTGTCATGCAATGCCGCAGAGGTCAGAAGAGGGCGTCGGATTCCCCTGGAAGTGGAGTTAAAGACGGTTCTTAGCTGCCATGTGGGTGCTGGGAATCGAACCTGGGTGCAAGAGCAGTCGGTGATCCTAACCCCTGAGCCATCTCTCCAGCCCTAAGTGATTACAATCTTATAAAATGTGTAACTTTCTAAATATTTATGTAGCACAGATTTTGTTACAATTTTTTTTTTTTTTTTTTTTTTGTGGGAGGAAACCAAGATTAGAAATGTCACTTAAGAAACTGTAGCGAGCAGGTTGGTGGAGGACCCTGAGCCTGCCGTAGCTCCCTCCTTCAGCAGCTGTGGTCCCTTGGAGATCTCCCCTGAATCAGCTACCACAAAGGCCCCGTCTTCGACCACAGTCTCTCCGGGGACTGACGAACCTCCCGGTGACACTAAGAAAAAAACTGACATCCTCTACTCAGGCTGTATCACAGACCGAGTCACAGGAAGATCAAGACAGGAGGCGGTGCTTACGGACCTCATTTGGTGACCATGGGAAGGGAAAACCCATATGTGGAGCACAAGGCAGGACTGATGGTGGGTTTGGCTTGCCAAGGGAGAGTCTTCAAACACGACATTTTTCAGCTAATAAAAAAAATCATAAGCTGAAGATGCTAAAAACCTATGATATATGTGGTATGCTATATGCATATTTTGGAGTGATGCAAATTAAGGGAAATAACAACAACAACAACCAAAAGACTGGGTCAAAGAACTGTCTGAAATGGTGAACTTCTGCTCAAAACAGTACACCTCTGTATTGAAAATTTTAAAAGAGACTGAAAAAAAGATGTAAAACACGTTTGGCGGAATGCATGAGCTCTGGTGGGGTGGGGGTGGGGCAAGGAAGGGGGCATGGGTCTAGATTTGATTTGAAATTTTGTATGAAATGCACAAAGGTTCAATGAAGATTGGTTTTGAAAAAAAAAAGAGAAAAAACCTGACATCCTGCTAAAGGCTTTGGGAGATACCCCTATAATGGAAACGAAGAAGTGGGTGGTAGAACGAACCGGAGCCATCCAACGACTCATCAACTTTATCAAAAGGCGCGCACATTTAATCCTAGCACTCGGGAGGCAGAGGCGGGCGGATCTCTGTGAGTTCAAGGCCGGCCTGGTCTACAGAGTGAGTTCCAGGACAGCTGGGGGCTTACAGGGAGGCCCAAAAAAAAAAAAAAAAAAGTTCCTTAAACTTATGGCCTTGGAATAGAGGAACAAGCTTGGGAAAGTTCTGATGTTGTGGCAAGAGACTTAATGGATACCAACTTCTCAGCCTGAATCTCCTGTGACTTTTGTTTATAAGAAAACATCCATAGAGTGGAGGGACTAGAAACGGAGATGTTACCATACAAATCATCATAAAAGATTGGAACGAGAGATGCCCATTGTTCCTGCCCGTTACCATTCTGTTCAGATCTGCTGCCGAGGTTAGAAAGGGGACTGGGATTCTTTATTACTGTTCTCACAATATTTATTCTATGCTAAAAGTTATTTGCTAAAGTGTTTGAAGGCTTTTTTTAAAACTTATTTAGGGATCCTCTGTTTGGACTATGAAATGCTTACCTTTTTCTCTACTGTCTTGTTTTGTGCAACCAAAAGGCATTGACTGGTCTAAGTATCTTAAGTTGTCCAGTGGAGAGCAGCCAAATTGGCAGCAAGGATTTGACAGTTTTGTGTCTTTGCCAGGTGATTATAGCGGGGGAAAGGCTGTTCAAGGTAATTTCTAGTTAATAAATATTTAGGAGAGCAACTGTGTTGACAGACTGGAAGACTTTTGGAGAATGTGTTGTTTAAGTTATTTTGGAAAACAGTTTTACCAGTTCTGAGCAAATGAGTCATATAATCCTTTTCAGTCCTATCATTTAAAATACTTGAGCCTCAACCTGGGCACTTATAATCCCAGCACTTAGGAGGCTGAAACAGATCAGGAATTCAAAACCAGATTTAGTTACAAGAGAGCTTATGTCAACGATTCCTGAGTCCCCACCCAATGTAGTGTGACTGTCACTTCCTTAATGCTGTGTCAAAAGAATTCAGCAAACCTGTCAACATCATCGAGTATTCCAAAATTCATCCCAAGCCCTCTGTTCTGAGCTCTGTATATTTTTAGTATGTTTTTCAAGTACTAGTGATCAAACCCAACGCTTTGTACATGTTAAGCAGTTGCTCTACTGAGCTGCATCTCCAACTCTTCTCGAATGTTTCATAAGGTATTTTTCAAATTGAAAGCCTTCAAAACCAATAGTTGAAAATCAGCCTCCAATTTTATGTGGGTTCACATCACTAAATAAATAAATAAGAGTATTTATATTGACATTGTTAGACTGGTCATTACTTGAAGTGAGATTTAACTTTCTCTGCATTACATTTGTTATGCTATACATTTAAATGATTTTTTAAAATTTTATTTATTCTTTATGTGTATGAGTGTACTGTCTGCATGCAGGTTGTGCACCCGTGTCATGCAATGCCGAGGAGGTCAGAAGAGGGTGTTGGATTCCCCTGGAACTGGAGTTAAAGATGGTTCTCAGCCAACATGTGGGTGCTGGGGATCGAACCCGGATCGCTGCAAGAGCAGTCAGCGCTCTTAACCGCTAGGCCATCTCTCCAGCCCCATAAATGTATTTTAAATTACATGAAATGTATCATGCTTATCCAATCTCTTACTAATTAGCTTCTTTGAGGTTTATGTGGTGATTTGAACGAGACCCCCCTGTAGGCTCCATGTATTTGGACATTTTGTCCAGTTGGTGGTGCTGTTTGGGGCGGTTTTAGAAAGTGTAGCCATGCTGGAGGAAGCTTGTCACTGGGGTGGCAGACTTAGAGTTCTTCAGCTTGGCCAGATCTCCAGTAGCTCTCTGCTTAGAAAGTAACTCGTTCTGCATGGCTTCTGTACGTTATGCTTGGCTTGCTTTTAGAGAATAGGAATTGGTAGAGGGGATTTCCACCCCCAAGCTTGGGAACATAAACTTTTCACTCCTGGATACACTTTTTCCTATATAAACGCCTCCCACACCCTGGATGTGTAGTCTGCTGTGTAGTCATCATCTGACTAAAGACTTTCTATTGTCCTTATTTTGTGTCTGAGTAGTCTTTGGTGAAATTATCCTATTATAGTATGCAGTCTAATAGACAACCTCAGCCCAGTAAAATCTAAACACACATCTTGATGTATCTCCTTTAAACTTGTTTCTACTGTAGATCTCATCCATCCTGCACGAGGCTAGTCATTTGTGCAGGTCAGAAGCCTCTTCCTCTTGGATTCTTCAGTTTCTCTCAATAGCAATATTGCAATAGTGGAAAATACTTGAAGCAAAAGTTTATTTTTTTAAAATTTATTATTTTCTATGTGTATGAGTGTACTGTCTGTATGTAGGTCGGTGCGCCCGTGTCATGCAATACTGCGAAGGTCAGAAGAGGGCACTGGATTCCCCTGGAACTGGAGTCGAAGACAATTCTTAGCTGCCATGTGGGCGCTGGGAATCGAACCCGGATCCTCTGTGAGAGCTGTCAGCACTCTTAACCACTGAGCCATTTCTCCAGCCCCTTTGAAGCAAAAGTTTCTTAAAATTTTCTCTTGACCTTTTTACCCAAGAAAAACTTACACAACCCCAGGCTTGTAGCTATAGAAAATAGGTAAACAAATAAAATATTTACTTACAATAAATCCTTATAAAGTTTATTAAAAATAATTATTATACACATGTAATTTTTTACTGTTTTAATAATTTATTTTCGAGACAGGCTCTTCCTGTAGCCCCAGCTGGCCTGGAACTCACTCTGTAGACCAGGCTGGCCTTGAACTCACAGAGATCTGCCTGCCTCTGTCTCCTGAATGCTGGGATTAAGGGTGTGTATCACCACACCTGGCTCCATGTTGCTATTTATTTAAGATGAAAGAAAATTTGCCTATGAATGAAACGAATGTGGTTTCTCTGTTTTGAGACTCTACTAAGCCACTCTCCATGGCCCTTTAAGAGACCCACTCCTCTTGGCTCTGCCCTATCTACCTCAGACTCTGTTTAGCTGTTCCACAGACACTGGTAAGAGACACGATCCCCTTGGTTCCACCCCTCTGGGACTTGCTCAAGCTTCTCATCTCACTGTTTTCCCTCAGAACTCTCTCCAGCTGTTTACATGGTCCTGCAAGATCCAATCCCTTTGGCTCTGCCCTTATGAGACTCCCCCAAATCCACTCATACTATTCCTCTGCCTTGAGATTCTTGGCTTGCTGAGCTAAAAAGGACACAATCAACAACCTAACTACAGGTGTCCAGGTCCTGTTACAAAACCATAAGCAATATGGTTCCCAAGGAGAAAGCCTTAGAGGAAAGTCAAGACACAGAAACAAACAAACAAATCACTAATTATAAATATGCTCAAAGAATTAAAAGAATTCAAAGAGGACATCAATAAACGTCTGATTGAAGTTCAAGATAAAACAAACAAAAGACTGCAGAAAACAGCGAGGTCAATTCAGGATATGAAAATTGAATTATTTAAAGAGATATCAACAGTGAAGAAAACTCGAAATAAAGCTGGAAATGAAAATCCCCCCAGTATATCTAATGAAAAGCTTAGTGGAAAGTATCACCAACAGAATGGATCACCCAGAGGACAGAATTTCAGGGATTAAAGACAAAGTAGAGGAACTGGATTTTTAGTCAAAGAAAATGATGAATAAAAAACAAACAAGAAACACTCAATCAGAATATGCAGGAATTTTGGGACACCAGGAAAACCCCAAATCTATGAATTATGGGCATAGTAGAAGAAGAGTCCTGGGTCCAAGGCACAGAAAATATCTCCAACAAAATAATAGGAGAAAAAAATTAAAAATCTAGAGACTGAGAAGACTATCCAGGTACAAAAGGTCTACAGAACACCAAATGTACAGGACCAGAAAAGAAACTCCCCACAATATATTCTACCTAAAACAGTGAAAACTGAATAAAACAAGGCATCAAAAGCTTCAAGAGAGAATTGCCAACTGGCATATAAAGGCAAGCCAATTGGAATAACAACTCATTATTCAATAGCAACTTTAAAGCCATAAGGATTTAGAAAGATGCATTTCAGTTTCTGAAAGATCACAATTGCCAATCTAGACTACTATATCTGGCAGAACTTAAAAAGTACTTTTTAGTTTTATGTGTATGTATGTAAGTGTACCACATATGTGCAAAGCCTGTGGAGGTCAGAAGAGAGCATTAGATCTCCTGAAACTGGAGTTATGGATAGTTGTTAGCTGCCATGTGAGTGCTGGGAACCAAGTCTGGGTCTTCTGCAAAAGCAGCCGGTGCTCTTAACTGCGAGTCATCTCTCTAGCCCTAGATCTGTCCTTTTTTTTTTTTTTTTTTTAGGTTTTATTTTATTTTAAATTATGCATATCTCTGGGTGTCTGTGTGTGTGGACATGTGCATATGAATACAGGTGCCTGTGGAGGTCAGAAGAGGGCACTGGATACCCTGGAGCTGAAGTTACAGACAACTGTGAGGCACCTGATGGGGTGTTTGGTAATGAACTCAAGTTCTCTGCACTGAGACATCTCTCCAGCCTCCCAAACCTGTACTTTTTAATTGAAGGAGAAATAAAAATTTTCAATGATAAAAACAGACTAAAGGAATTTATGACGATTAAACCAGTTCTACAGAGTATAGTGAAAAGAATACTTCAGACTGAAGAGATATACACTATACTTTTCCCAAGACCATAGGGACAAGTAAAAAATATCATGTTTAATCAAAAGAGGTATAAGAAAGCAACCACAAAATCAACAAAGTGACAGGAATTATCACACGCTTTTCTTTTTCTTTTTCTTTTTTTTCTTTCTTTCTTTTTTTTTTTTTTTTTTTTTGGTTTTTTTAAGACAGGGTCTCCCTGTAGCCCCAGCTGTCCTGGAACTCAGTCTGTAGACCAGGCTGGCCTTGAACTCACAAAGATCCGCCTGCCTCTGCCTCCCAAGGGCTAGGATTAAAGGCATGCACCATCACGCCTGGGCTACACACTTTTCAATAATAACTGAATACTAATTGTCTCAATCCTCAATAGAAAGACATAGAGTAGCAGATTGGATTAGAAAGCAGGATCCGTTTTTTCTTTGTCACTACAATAAGTATACCTCACCACCAAAGATAGACATCACCTTAGGGTGAAAAGATAGACAAAGGTATTCCAAAGAACTGGAACTGGGAATACAAGCAGGTGCAGCTATTCTATTATCTGAGAAAAATATTTTTCAAACTATAGCTAGTGAGAAGTGATAAAGAATGTCACTTGATTAAGGGAACAATCATTAAGGGAAAAATCCGCCAGAGGACATCGCAATAGATGCCATGTGGCCATCTTTAGGAGCTTGGGGAGTTCTAAGTTTTAGGGACCTCCACTCAAGCCAAACCAGGATTTGTGGCTTCAATTGCTTGAAAGGAATTTTAGGACTGGCGAGTGTAGCAGACATTTTAATGCAGGCGTGAGCACGAGAGCTAAAAACAAGAGAGAAAAAGAGAGAGAGAGATATCTCGGTGTGAGGACAGCTTCCTAAAGGAAATTGACCTTTACAAATGGGATTATTTATTTTTACTTTTTTTTTAAAGATTTTTTAAAAATTTTATTTATTTTCCTATGTGGTATGAATGTACTGTCTGCATGCAGGTCTGTGCACCCGTGTCGTGCAATGCCGCGGAGGTCAGAAGAGGGTCTCGGATTCCCCTGGAACTGGAGTTCTCCTGGAATTGGAGTTACAGACGGTTCTCAGCCGCCATGTGGGTGCTGGGGATCGAACCCGGGTCCTCTGTAAGAGTGGTCGGCACTCTTAACCGCTAGGCCATCTCTCCAGCCCCTTATTTTTACTTTTTTAAATTTTAAGTTGAACTTTAGAGCATACATAGCATCAAAGTAACATAAATGAAACTTGTGATACCAAAAAAAAGCATTAAAATATAGTGATACTTTAACATGGAAATTCCATTTTTCTCCAACTTGTATTGCTTCAATATATATAAATATATACATACATACATACATACATACACATATCACCTGAGTTGGAGGTCTTTCTTTCTTTCTTTCTTTCTTTCTTTCTTTCTTTCTTTCTTTCTTTCTTTCTTTGCTAAAAGATGTCAAGTTTTCCCCAAGGAAGTGCTTGAGTGGAACAAAACTGAAGACCCAAACTTGAGCACATACAATTTCAAGCCATCTCATATTTGACAAGGCGGCCAAAAAGACTCAGTGGAGGAAAGACAGCATCTTCAGCAAATGGTGTTGGCAAAACTGGATCACCACCTGTAGAAGAATAAAATTAAGCCCCTACTTCTCACCCTGTACAAAAATCAACTCCAAATGGATCAAAGACCTCAACGTGAAACCCAAAACTCTGAAGGTGATACAAGAAAAAGTTGGCAGCAACCTACAAGACGTAGGCATAGGAAAAGACTCTAAATCAGATAGCAGCTGCACAGGAAACAAAGTCAACAATTGACAAGTGGGACCTTATAAAATTCAAAAGCTTCTGTACAGCAAAAGAAACAATCAGGGAAGAGAAAACCCACAGAGTGGGAGGAAACCTTCACTGCTGATACATCTGACAGAGCACCAACTTCCAGAATATATAAACTACTCAAAAAACAAACAAGTAAGAAAACAAATGACTCATTCAAAAGATGGAGTAAAGAGCTGAACAGAGACTTCACAAGTAAGAAAATAGGGATGGCAGAGGAACACCTTAAAAAGTGTTCAACATTGCTAATGTTTTTTTTTGAGACAGGGTCTCCGTATAGCTCCAGCTGGCCTTGAACTCACAGAGATCTGCCTGCCTCTGCCTCCCTAGTGCTAAGATTAAGGCATGTGCCACCATGCCTGGCTTAAAGACAGATCTTAGCTTCCATGTGGGTGCTGGGATTTGAACCTGGGTCCTCTGCAAGAGCAGTTGGCACTCTTAATCACTCCAGCCCCGGGAATTTTTAATATAGCATGGAATCTCTCCCCTTTAAAAAGTGAATTTCTGGCTGGAGAGATGACCTAGCAGTTAAGAGCGCCAACTGCTTTTGCAGAGGACCCGGGTTCGATTCCCAGCACCCACATGGCAGCTGAGAACCATCTTTAACTCCAGTTCTAGGGGAATCCAACACCCTCTTCTGACCTCCATGACTTTGCACAACATGGGTACAGAAACCTACACGCAGACAGTACATTCATACACATAAAAAATAAAATAAAAAAGTGAATTTCTAAATTTTAATATTTTTGTTTACCTCAAAAAGAGTTTTTTGAAGAGCTTATATTATTGTAGATTGCCAATTATATATATATATATATATATATATATATATATATATATATATAAATGTGTGTGTGCGCGTGTGTGTATGTGTTCTTTTTTAGATGATTTTACATTTCAATGAAAGCAGACTGCTCATTTGTGATGTTTTAAAATTTAATCACCTAGAATTTCTAGTCAAGCACATAAAGGCCAGTTGGTACTAGTAAATGTTTCCTGTCAAGGAGATCTTGCCTTTAGTTAAACCTTTACTTTTTTTTTTTTTGTATTGACATAGGGTCTCCTTTTAGTCCCAGATGGCCTGGAGCTTGCTATGCAGACCACGCTGGTCTTGAACTCACAGAAGTCCACCTGCCTCTGCCTCCTGAGTGCTGGGATTAAAGATGTGCACCACCAGGCCTGGCACTAAAGATGGTTCTTAGCTTCCATATTGGTGTTGGAATCAAACCGAGGTCCTCTGCAAGAGTGGTCAGTGCTCTTAACTGCTGAGTCATCTCTCCAGCCCACATTTTTTTTTGTTTTTTTAGATTTGTAACTTGAAGGAGCATACCAATCAAACCTACAACCAGCTGGAATAGGAAATATCTGTTTAGTTTTCTCAAAACATATTTCCAATCCTTAGATTAGGAATGGGAATACTTACCTGGCAGGGGAAATATCATGATCAAGAAGGTGGTTTTCCCAGGGCGAGGCTCATCCATTGCACTTGGGATGAGCTGGCCCTTGCAATTTCCCCAAATGCAGGAAACTCGGCTGCATAATTTGTGGTAGTGGGAGACTGCATTCACGCTCTCCCATATATATATATATATTTTGAATGGGAGAAGTGTCCAGAGAAAAAGAAAAAGGGAAAAAATTACTGAGGTGGAAGATGAAGTTTTTAGAGAAGTGGGCTGGGCTTTTAGCATGCGCCCCAGTAGAGGTGGAGCATGGGCTCTGTAGCTGGGCCCCAAGTAATGCCTATTGGCTGCCCATCCACTGGGTTAGTAAGGGAGTGTGTGTGTGTGTGTGTGTGTGTGTGTGTGTGGTTGGATTAGTCAGGGTTCTCTGAAGAAACAGAATCAACAGGACTAATATATAGCTATATACAATTTATTGATTTGCTCATGTGACAGAGCTCTAGGAGTCCAACAATAGCCGTGCTGCATTGGAGAGACTGAGAATCTAGGGAACTGCTCGGTCCACAAGGCTGGATGTCTCAGTAGTCCCAATCTGGTGCTGAAGGCCTGATGGATTCCAGGAGATCTGCCGGTCTCAGTACACGCTGGGATCTGAAGGGTTGATCACAGCAGCAAGACGAACTCACCAGTGAGAGAGAGGCAAGCTGCAGGAAAAAGGGACCAGCTCCCTCTGCCATGGCCTTTTATACTGCCTGCCAGCAGAAGGTAACGCCCACATTTGGGGTGGGCCATCCGGGTTGAGGTAGTCCAATCCGAAGATCCTTTTTCTCTTATTTGTTCCTTAGTCCAGTCAAGTTGACACCCAGGATTAACCATCACAGGGGTACTGGTGGAAGTGCACAGAACCAAGCAGGGGCAATAAACACAGTTGGGTAAAGAACTTGTAGAAGTGAGTAGTTGGTACCCAGAGAGGGGAACATCAGATAGAGGGCTGGAGCAAATGTTTTATCTCTAAGTCCTGTGAGGGATTGAAAGTTCTGGATGTTCCTGTTATTGAGTTATTTAAGCCAAATTTGGGTGCATAAGTGGATCAAACATTTAGGTTTTTATTCGGTAAAGCCAAATTGTGAGGTTTTTTTTTCTGAGACAGGCCAATGGGATTGACAGTTGGGACCCCCATAATAGGCGCTGAAAGCTGGGAGAGGGCCCAGTCTGTTGCAACAAGATGTCCCATGTTCCAGATGAAGCCAGAGAGGCAAAAAGCCGAGGGGTAAGGGGCAGGAGGAGTTTTGGTGGACAGATCAGGAGTCCCCAAATCTGAACACCCAAATGGAAATGAGGACTGGGCTCCAAGAAGGAAACACTCAGGGCACCTCTGGACATGTCCAGACCCTTCCCATCACTGATTTCCAGGTCCAAGTGGGTGTTGGATGTGGCTTGCAGCAAATGGTAAGGGGCCTCTGGGCTGGAGGTTGGTGATGGGGAGAGAGGGTACAAGAAGCTTGAGATATTTCCCTTCATGGGTTTCCCAGTCAATCCAATATCACCTTCAGAACAACAGCCTTCTCCGCCTACATAGCCATGAGGCTGCAAGAAACCATAACCCCAATGGGGTACAGAAGTTCCAGGTTGCTGTCTGGCTGCTGTTTAGCTGTAGCAGGCTGGGGCTGCTGCTGGTGGTCGTGGTGGTGGTGGTGATCGAGTCCAGTGCAGGGAGAAGGAAAGGAGAGGAGATCAGCTACTAGAGAGAGGATCTTGTTCAGAAGATCCTCCTGGGTTTCTGCACCAAAATGTTAGGAAGAGGAATGGAAAGTTGTGCAGGTAGAAAAGGGAAGAAACCAATCTCCAGAATCCAGACTGACCTGTATTAGTCAATGAGGAGTGCAAGCTGACTGGCAAAAATCAACGCAGCAACTATACTTATTCAAGTATTCAAGAAGCAGGAGAGTTAAGTATTTGAGGGTAGAGTTATGCAGGTTAGTGTTTGTAAAGGGCCTGGTGTTTGATAAAAGCAGAAGAACCTGTTCATAGAGCAGAAATTACCTTATGGCTAGGGGTGGTATGATTCAGAGTCATAAATTTGACCCGTGACCTGATAATGTCCATCAACAGGAATGGTGGTTTATGAGTGGTCAGTTTTTTTTTTTTTTTTTGGCAATCTTCCTTTAACAGGGAGACCCTGTCTCAAAAACAAAACAAATAAACAAACAAACAAGTGAGGAGTGAAGAAAATGTGGTGATGAATAGGTCCTGTGGTGGGATATAGTGGCAATGGATGTATACTAAGGTTATGAATGACTGACTGTACAGTAAAAGCCAGGGGCTTACACATGCAAGAAAAGCTTTCTATGATTGTGTCGCATAACCCAGGTGTTAAAACTGTGAGGTTACTTGCATTATAGAGATTGGCAGATGTGGAGGCCATCAGAGGGTGGACACCACCTTCGAGGTCAACTTTGGGCCACACTTCCTGTCTCTCTGTGTGGTGGTTTGAATGAGTGCCCCCCATAGGCTTTAAGTAGTCAGATATTTGTCTCCAGTTGGTGACACTATTCTTGGAGGTCTTAGAAGGTGTGGCCATGCTAGAGGAAGTACGTTATTGGGGGCAGGCTTAGTGAGTTTAACAAGCCTCGCAGTCTCCAGTCACTCTCTCTGCTTCCTGTGCTCATTGTGAGATGTGACCCTTGGTTTGCAGCTCCAGCCCCAGCTACCATGCCACTCGCCACAATGGACTCTGATTCCCTGGAACCGTCAGTCGTAAGCTCAAATAAACTCTTCCTTTTATAAGTTCCTTTGGTCATGGTGTTTTATCACAGCAACAGAAAAGTGACTAATACACTCTGGTACCACTAGAAAGAGAAGCCCCTCCTTAGGACTTAAATTACTGTATGTAGCTGGGCATGGTGGCACACACACCTTTAATCTCAGCACTCAGGAGGAAGAGGCAGGTGGATCTCTGTGAGTTGAAGTCCAGCCTGGTCTACATAGTGAGTTCTAGGCCAACTGGGGCTACAGGGAGACCCTATCTCAAAAAGACCCCCCAAATTACCGTATGTAAAGGTGGGGGCAGCTGTGCTGCAGGCCCGGTAAGAGAGAATATTTCCTCCTGGCCAAAAGAACAGAATGTAATTCTACCTCTGGCTCTTGGTGGAGATCCAACATTCTGATCAACTCCAAAGTTTAGAACACTACATACTATTATCTCTTCCTTTTAAGAGTCAATTTTTTTTGGGGGGGGTTGTGCTGGAGAGATGGCTCAGTGGTTAAAAGCACTGGCTGCTCTTGCAGAAGACAGGGGTTCAGTTCCGACCACACAGTGTCTAATACCCATCTGTAAACTCCAGTTCCATCGGATCCAATGTCCTCTTCTGACCTCCGAGACTTTGCACGGCACAGGTGCACTTACACACATGCAAGCAATACACTCGTACACATAAAATAAAATAATAAAATACTAAAATAGAGTTAATCTAGATGCTCCTGACAATCACCTTGTCAGGAAAGGTGATTCACCTGACGACATACTGCAGAGATGGGTGGAAACATTATCCCCTCAATGAGATAATGTACTTATCTTTCCTGGGAGCCTCTCCCTGGGACAGTCCCTTGTAGTGTTTCTGTCAGGGAACATAGTGGAACCTGTCTGCTTTTCTGAGTTCTAAATCAGAAAAGCACAACCTCCCTCTTTTCTTTCAGACACTGGCCAAAAGCCTAAGCATGCGTTCCCAGGCATACTGGGCTTTGTCATGCATTCCCTAAAACTTCCCATACCATGCAGTTGCTGGGTGACTTCCATTGCAAAGGCAGGATTTCCTCTACTTCTCTTGTCAAGTATGTTGAGGCAAAAGCATAACTCTCACCTCAAAGGGATTAACAGATTAAAGTTTATTCTTTTCTATTCTTTATTATCATATATATATATTTAGATTTATTTATTTATTTATATGATTGTACCGTCTGCATGAAGGTCTGTACACCCATGTCGTGCAATGCCGTGGAGATCAGAAGAGGGTGTCAGATTCCCCTGGAACTGGAGTTCTCCTGGAATTGGAGTTACAGAAGGTTCTCAGCTGCCATGTGGGTGCTGGGGATCGATCCTGGGTCCTCTGCAAGAGCAGTCGGTGCTCTTTACCGCTAGGCCATCTCTCCAGCCCCCATATATATATATTTTAAATCTAGACCCGTGTCCCCCACCCTATCCCCCACCCCACCAGAGCTCATGCATTCTGCCAAACATGCTTTTCATCTCTTTCTCAGTCTTTCTCAAAATTCTCCATGTGGAAGTTGACTGTTTTGAGCAGAAGTTCACGGTTTCAGTCAGTTCTTTGATGTAGTCCTTGTTGTTGTTTCCAATATGCATCACTCCCAACTACTTGGACAAAAGCTCTAGGGGCCGTGCACAAGAAATACATACAACTAGGTAATTGGCACTACCATCCACAGATGAGGGATACCATTCATCGTTTGTTTTTCTGGGACTGTGCTACTTCACTCAGCATGATATCTTCTAGCTCCAGCCATTTTTCTGCAAAGCTCATGATGTCATCTTTCTTTACTGCTGCATAGAACTCCATTGTGTAGATATACCACATTTTCTCTATCCACTCGTCAGTTGAAGGGCATTTGGGTTGGTTCCGGCTTCTTGCTATTGTTAAGAGAGCTGAAATAATCATGGCTGTGCATGTATCTCTGCAGTAGTATGAGTCTTGTGGGTACATGCTCAGGAGGGTATGGCTGTCAGGTGGCAAGTTCATTCCAAGTCTTCCAAGGGTTCTCCACACTGCTTTCCATAGTGGCTGTATGAGTTTACATTCCCACCAGCAGTGGATGAGTGTTCCCCTTTCCCCACAACCTCTCCAGCACTTGGTATCATTTGTTTTCTTGATCCTAGCCAGTCTTATTGGAGTAAGATGATATCTTAAATGTGGTTTTGATTTGCATTTTTTTTTTTTTTTTTTTTTTTTTTTTTTTTTTTTTTTTTTTTTATATTTATAATTTTTTTTAAAATTTTTAAATTTTTATTTTATTTTTTGTATGTGTAAAAGGTACTGTCTGCATGTAGGTTTGTGCACCCATGTCGTGCAATGCTGTGGAGGTCAAAAGAGAGTCTTGGGATTCCCCTGGACTGGAGTTTCTCCTGGAATTGGAGTTACAGACGGTTCTCTACGCCACCATGTGGGTGGCGGGGTTGGCGACCCCAAGTCCTGCTGTAGAGCGAGGAGGTAGGTGCTCTTAACGTACTAGGCTATGCGCTCAGCCCTGTTGAACACTTCTTAAGATGTTTCTCAGCCATCCCTAATTCTTCAATTGTGAAGTCTCTTCAGTTTTTACTTTTGCTCCATCTATTGTACTTGGCGAACTGTTGTTGTTAGTTTTTTTTCTTCTTTGTTTTTTTGAGTAGTTTTATATATTCTGGAATATCAGATGCTTTGTCAGAATGTTTCTGGTGTGAATGGTTTTCCTCCCCCTTTGTGGGATTACTTGCACTTTCCTTGATATTTCGGCTTGTGATGTACAAAGATTGTGTTGAGTTTAATGAGGTACCATTTGTCAATTGTCCGACTTCAAATGTCTTGCACAGGCTGGCTGATTTAGGAAGTCTTTTCCTACGCCTATGTCTTGTAGTCTGCTGCCAACTTTTTCTCTATCTAGTCCGCCTTCAGAGTTTGGGGGTTTCACGTTGAGGTCTTTAATCCATCTGGAGTTGACTTTTGTACAGAGGAGAGGTAGGGGTTTTAATTTCAATCTTCTAACAAGTGGCGATCCAGTTTTGCCAACACCACTCTGAAAATGCGGTCTTTTCTCCACTGTGTCTCTCTTCTGGGCCCTCTTGTCAAATATGAGATGGCTGAAATTGTATGTGCTAGTCCAAGTTGTGGGTCTTCAGTTTTGTTCCATTGGTCAACAGGTCTTTTTTGTGCCAGTACCTGACGGCTGTGTTTTTTTTTTTTTTAATTTATTTTGTATGTGTTGAATGTATGGTTTGTGCATGGTAGTTCTGTGTGTCGTGCAATGCAGTGGAAGTCCGTGTAATGAGGTCGAGTCAAGAGGGTCTCGGATTCCTCTGGAACTGGAGTTAAAGATGGTTCTCAGCCCCATGGGGTGCCGGGGGTCTTGAACCTGGGTCCTCTGCAAGAGCAAGTCTGTGCTCTACTGCTAGTGAAGCGGCCATCTGCTCCAGCCCCCGGCTGTTTTTATGACTAGATAGCACTAAGTAATACTAGTAGTTTAGTAATCTGGTATTTATCTTTGAGAAGTCCCCCCTGTGTTGCTCTTTTCACTCAGGGTTGTTTTGGCTATTCGGGGTCTTTTGGTTTTTCCAATGAATTTAAGGACTTTTTTTCTTCCCACAAGCCTGTGAAAGAAGCTCTTGGGATTTTAATTGGGATTGTGTTAAATCTATACAACAGTTTGGGTAGAATTGACCTTTTGTTATACTAGGTATTTTCTCCAATCCATGAGTATGGGAGGGTTTTTCCATCTTCTGGATGTCTTCGTTCATTCATCTTTCTTTAAAGTGTTAAAATGTTTGTGTAGAGATCTTTGTGTCTTGGTTTAGTTAATATACCCTAGAGTATTGCAGTTGCTCGGCTTTTGTATCTAGGTTTTATGTAGGCTATTGTGAATTGGGAAGGGTGCTCCTTGAATTCTTCTCCAGTTGCTTTGTTGTGGGGTAAAGAAAGGGTATTGATTTTTTCTAGGTTAATTTTGGTATCCTGCCACTTTGCTAGCTGTTAATCATTTCTAGGATTTTCTGGTGGAGGATTTTTTAGCATGCCCTTAGAGTAAGGAAATCATATCATCAGTCAAACGGGAAGCCTTGTGAACTTCCTCTTTTCCACATTATGTACCTTTTAGAATTTCCTTTTCTTGCCTTAATTGCTCTAGCAAGTGTTTCAATTACTATATATTTTGATAGAAGTGAGGTTGTTGTGTCATGGGCTTAGGCCTTGCTGGGAGTGTCGCTCTTTAACCTTTAAACTGTAAAAATGTTTGTTTTGTGTCATTGTGTCCCCTATTTAGGATGATACCTTTGGCCGATGTGTGGTGTTTCCTGTATATGTGGGCTTCTTGTAATTAACACCTTGAAGAATGATCCCTCCATTCCAACGTTCCTTGGAATAGATAGGACTTTAAGCATGTAATGAGGATCTGGATTTTGTTCAAAGCTGTTCTCTGCGTCATATTTTGAGATGATGGGGTGTCGGGTGGTTTGTCTTTCAGTCCATTTATATGCTTGAATGATGTTGTTATTGATTTTTCCTAATGTTGAACCGAATTCCTGTCATCTCCCTGGTTGTAATCCAACTTGGTCATTGGCTGATGATGATTTGTCTTGGAATGTGGAAGTTTGGGTCTGTAAGTGGATCCTTTGCCAGGTTCTTGTTCTAGATATTTTGGCTCATCTGTGTTCATAGTAGGAGAATGTATATAGGTTCATCTCCTTTTTAGTTGTAATCTTTTGGGCCTGGTTTTTGGTAATAGAGTGGAGTTGGCTTCATATAAAAGGAATTTGGGAGAAAAAATTAACCTCCTGTTTTACCTTTGTATCCTTCTAAAACAATTTCAGTAATAATAAGGATTGTAGGGTTTTTGCTTGAAAGATGTTATAGAATTCTGCAATGAAACTATCTGGCTTCCTCCCGGTCTTTTTTCTAGTTTTGGTGAGGTTTCTTATACATCTTCTAATGGTTCTTCATGGAATTTTATGGTCTGTTAAAGGGCTGTGGATCTTTCCTTGGGTTGAATTCTGTGGTGATTCCCGATTTCAGGGACCATTTCTTTCTATGGTTTTCTTTAAAAACTTGGTAGAGTAATCTATGGAGGTTTTTTGAATAGTATTCCCATATTGGCGTGCGTGATGATTTGTTTGTCTGGGTCTTTTCATTTGTCTGTTGTGAATTTCCCTTTTCAACACACAGATTGTGTTTGATTGGCAAGTTGTTCCTGGTTCTTTCTTTAGTTGTGCTTAATCTGGGAGCTAGTAGGGTAACTGTCTGTGGTTTATTTTATTCCGCCAAGAACTGATACTCTATAGCTTTTTTGGATTCATTTGATTTTTTGTCATTTGTTTTTCTGTTGTTTCTTATTCTCATTTTGATTTCTGCTCTGGTTTTTGTTTTCTCTTGGGACCTGATCTCGTTGCAATTTGGGTTTTCATTCATCCTGATATGTTGCTTTCAATGCCTTTTAGTCTGCATGTTAGAAACCTCAATGTCACTATTTGTGCTCCTTTCTGTTTTTTTAAATGTAGGTCAACCCAGGGCTATAAGCTTCCTCTTAGTTCGGCTTTCAAAAAGTAATCCCATTAAGGTTTTGTTGTTAGTGGTATTGTTATTAGTCATTCAATTCCAGGAGTTTTTAATTTCTTTCTTTCTTTATATCTCTCTTTTGACCGCAGTCAATCATGTAATTCAAGGTGTGTGATTGTAGTTAGTTCTATTGTGTTTTCTTGTTGTAGGTGTTATGTTTAGTGTCTTTCCTGGGTGATGTTGAGCTTATTTGCACTGTGGTCTGACAGAAGGTGTACAATGAGATTGGATTTAAATCTTTTCTGTATCTGTGAGCCTTATCCTCCCTGTGTCCAAGTATTTGTGGTCATTTTTGGAGAAATTTCCTTGGGCTGCTGAGTAGAAAGTACATTACATTCTCTGGTGTTGTATTGGAGGTGCGAAATGTTGGTAGATGTCCTGTGCAGGTATTGGTGTATCAAGAACTCGTTCAGTTTTAAGATGTGTCTCGTCTGTTTTATTTTCTTATGTCCCTGTGACTCGCTGTCCAAACGGGCTCCAAGGTGGGGTATTGATCCCCTATCTATTATAGTGACTGAGGGGTTAGTCTGTGAACTTGGTGGTCCTGGAAATTGTCTTAATATTTAAGTTGTTTGGTGACCAGAGTTGGGGATATATATTCAATAATGGTGAAATTATTTTCTGAATGAACTCGTATACCTTTGATAAAAGAGATTAAATGGCTTCTCTTTTTCCTTTGTCTCTTTCTGATTTCTTTTACTATTGAAGTCCTATTTTGTCTTGGATATTAAAATATAGCAGACTACCCCCTGCTTTTCTTTTGTTGGTACCCTTTTGCTTAGGAATAAGTTATTTTTTCCATCCTATTCACTTTAAGGTTGGTTCCTTGGCTCCTTGAAGGTCATGGTGTGTTTCTGTAGACATGCCCCATCGCTGGGTCATTTTTCTTAATCCAATCTTTCCCCAAGCTATTCTATGTCTTTTGATTGGTGGAATTTATTCTGTTAATATTTAAGGTTATGAACAATAGGTCTGTGTTGCTTTTTGTTCTTTTTGTCCTTAATTTTTGATCATTGTGTGAGGTTTTGGTTTAGGTTTCTACTACTGCAGTTGAGTGGTCTTGTTTATTTGATGTTCTCTTCTATAGTGCCAGCTGCTGGGGATGGTTGCTCCCTTTCTTCTGTTGGCTTCTGAATGCTTTCAAGTATTTCTCCTGAAAGCGTTGGTTTTCCGGGACCATGTAGCTTCTTTCATCTTGTTTTATTGGTCTTTATGAGAGATTCTTTTTGTCTTCCTTAACTACATCCATAGTTCAGGTTTTTTGTTGGGTTTAATTCAGTGTATCCCTGTTTTTGGGGCTTGGTTCATCTATTTGTCCTTAACAACAATGTGGGGAATTGCTTTGCTCCACGTTCTTCTTGCTTTCATAGTTTGCATTGAGAAGTCAGTTGTAATTCTGATAGGTTTCCCCTTATAGGTCACTTGTTGTTTTTCTCTTATGGCTTTAAGGATTTTTGTCTTTGTTTTGGGTGTCTAGCATTTTAACTAAGATGTGGCGTGGAGAGTTTCTTTTCTGATCTTGTTTGTTTGGAGTTCTGTGTGCTTCTTGTATTTGTATTGGTTTGTCTTTTTTAGTTTGGGGAAATTTTCATCTATTATTCTGTTGAAGATCTGATCAATACCATTCTCTTGGGATTCTTCTCCTTCCTCTATTCCTATGATGTGGAGGTTCGATCTTTTCATAGTGTCCCACAGTTCCTGGTTGTTCCACTTTTGTGTATTTTTAAAATTTTCATAATCTTTCCTTGAGGTTTTTAGTTGTTCTGTGTTATATTCCAGGTTCATGTCTGATATTCTTTGTTCTGCTTCCTCCATTCTGCTTCTGAGGCTTTTTCCGTTCCTTTCCTCTTGATTGGATGAGTGTTTGATTTCCTTTTTCATTTCCTCTTCTGATTTCTTTAGTATTTCTACTTCCTTTTGGAGCTTCTCAATCTCTTCCTGTAGCTCTTTTGTTCGATGGTTGGTTTCCTTATCTTTTCCAGCATGGGATCTTTTCAGTGTTTCCATTTCCTTCTGAAGTTTGTTATTCTTTCTTTCTAGGTCATTCTTGAGTTCTTCATTCTCTTTTTTTAGTTCTTTGATTTGCTCTTTATAATCTTGTACTTCTTTAAGTATGTTCACAATTTGGCTGGAGAGATGGCCTAGCGGTTAAGAGCACCGACTGCTCTTACAGAGGACCCACGTTCGATCCCCAGCACCCACATGGCAGCTGAGAACCATCTGTAACTCCAGTTCCAGGAGAACTCCAGTTCCAGGGGAATCCGACGCCCTCTTCTGACCTCTGTGGCATTGCACAACATGGGTGCATAAACCTACATGCAGACAATACATTCATACCCATAAATAAATAAATATATAAAAAATATTCTAAAAAAAAAAAGTATGTTTGCAATTGTACTTCTGATATCTGTGTCCTGGGCCATCCCCAGGGGGATCCCACTGTAGGAATCTTCCACAGGGTTGGTAGAGCTTGGTGTGGGATTATCCTAGACCTTTCCCATGTTGTCTCTTCTTCGTGTTCTTGGCATATGGGCTTCTCCTTGTGTGTATTCCAATGTGAGTCCCAAATGCCTCTTTATTGTGATGAGGGCTTTCTTTGCTTGCCTCCTTCATATGCCTTCATTGTTTGTTTGATTGATTTTTTTCCCTTTACTCCTTGCTTATGGAGTTGTGGTGGTTTGAATGAGTGTCCCCCATAGGCTTTAAGTATTCAGACATGGGGTTGGAGAGATGGCCTAGTGGTTAAGAGCACCAACTGCTCTTACAGAGGACCCGGGTTCGATCCCCAGCACCCACATGGCGGCAGAGAACAATCTGAAACTCCAGTTCAAGGAGAACTCCAGTTCCAGGGGAATCCGACACCCTCTTCTGACCTCCGCGGCATTGCACGACATGGGTGCACAGACCTGCATGCAGACAGTACATCCGTACACATACAGAAATAAATAAAAAAAAAAGAATTTAAAAAAAAAATAAGGGAAGGAAGGAGGGACTCTGGTTCCATCCTTCCCCAGTGCTGACACCCAGAACAGTAACATGTCTTCTGAGCAGGATGGAGGCTCTGCATTCTAGCTGGACCTGTGCTGCACAAATAGCACCAAGGAGAGTAGCCAGGGTTAAAGGAACCAAAGCAACAAGGGTCTGCAATGCAGAGGCAGAGGCCAACCCAGCCTTCTTCAAGCCCTGGCCACCCTGCCGTAATTCAGCTCCAGGCAACACGCAGCCAAGGAAGAGAACATGGCTTAGGCTTTTCCCACCGCTTGCTTAGAGCTGTGTAGATAGTACAGGCTGGCCTGGAACTCAACAATCCACCTGCTAGCCTGATAGTGCTACAGGTGTGCACTGCCATGCCCAGTTTGCTTTCCTTTTCATTTTGCTTGCTTGTTTGCTTGTTTTAGATAGGGTCTCAATTCTTTAGTCCAGGCTGGCCTAGAACTATAACTGTAAAGTCCAAGCAAATTCTCACAGCAATCCACCTGCCTCAACTCCTAGAGTGCTAAAACTACAGGCATTAGCCACCATTCCTGACGGATTTGGTTACTGTAAATTCACTACTTAAAAAAAAAGCAAACATTGAGGCAGCCTGACATGGTGGCACATGCCTTTAATCCCAACATTCGGGAGGCAGAGGCAGGCAGATCTCTGTGAGTTCAAGGTCAGCCTGGTCTACAGAGTGAGTTCCAGGACAGCTGGGGCTGCAAGGAGACCCTGTCTCAAAAAAAAAAAAAAAAAAAAAAAAAAAACAAATTACTTTCTACCAACATTGACCTCCTCTAAGTTCAATAAAAATGTATTATAAAAATGATTATTACTCTTGTTCCAATGTAAAGATTCTAGGAACAACGCCCAACCCCAAACCATATAAAACACAAAAACAGAACTAGGGATGGGCTGGATGGAAGAAAAAGAAAGGAAAGGTGGCTGTGACTGTTAGCTGAGAGTCCAGGACTGAAAAGGGATGGAAAGAAACAAAA
>VZQC01004376.1:3656782-3708397 GCA_009823505.1 Rhizomys pruinosus
CCCGGGGGAAATTTCGTGCTCGGCGGCCCCGGCGCCCCAAGGGGCTCTGACACCCTGCCACAAAAGTCTTTTTTTTTTTTTTTTGTCTTTTTGAGACAGGCTCTTCCTGTGGCTCCAGCTGTCCTGGAACTCTCTATGTAGACCAGGCTGGCCTTGAACTCACAGAGATCTGTCTGTTTCTGCCTCCTGAGTGCAGGGATTAAAGGCGTGCACCACCGCGCCTGGCCACAAAAGATTTTTTAAACAAAGAAAGTCACCTGTTTCTGAAATACTCTCAAGGTAGGTCTGGTTGAGGTGCCCTCAGTAGGGACAATCTTAGGTGTTTGCATGGGACTATTGACTCAGTGTCCCAGGGTCCAGTGTGAGATGTCTCTTCACCTTCTATAACCAAAAATTTGGGATCTGATAATCTGATGTGTGAATGTGTGGTGGTCACAATGTGTGTTTGCTTTGTCACTATCTGTACTGTTTCATTTACTATTTTGTCATTTGTTTTAACATGAGGAAAGAGAGCATGACAATGAAAAGATACCACACAAATAGCTCAAGCCCCAGATCCGACAGTAAGCCTGGAGTGAACAAGTACATCCACAAGAGGTGTGAGCCTGACAGGCATGGAGTACAGCATGACTTGCGGCTCCTGGTGGTTGAGGAGGAGGCAGAGCACCCGCTCACTGCCCTCAAGATGGGAGGAAGAGGTGGAGGCTGGTGGGAGCCCATGCAGGTTGCAGGGCACAATGAAGAAGAATAAAAAGCAATTGAAGGAAGGCAAAGCCAGCATGGGGTAGGGACAGTTACAGGCTGGGCTGTGCCTCAGCAGGGTGGTACGTCTCTGGGTGCAGCCACAAGCAGCTCCTGCTGGCACTCAGCTGGGTGCATGGGCCTTCCCTCCCCACATCCCAATTTAAGTGTGTGCCTGAAGGGATGGGAGGCACTCAGAACAGGGGGCATAGCCAGAAGGCCTGCAGGGAGGGAAAAGACTGCCTTCTCTTCAACACAGCTGTTTTCCTGTCAGCAGTATCTGCCACAGAACAGGGGAGAGGCCAGGACAGTGGGCTCTTGTGTCCCCACTGAGCTGCTGGCACAGAGAAGGCACTGGGGGGTGGCTGCTGTGGCCCAGGGCAGTGAAAGCAACTGCCCTTTGTGGCAGTGTCTGTGGCTGGGGCCAGGGCCATGGCCATCCCTAGAATGGCGGGCTGTAGTAGAGGCAGCAGCAGCTGCACAGGTGGCAGGGGTGGAGGGAGGGAGGCTTCTCTCCCAGAGGCCCCACTGATGGGAGTTGGGCCCTGTGGTGGTTTGAATGAGTGTCCCCCATAGGATTTAAGTATTCAGACATTTGTCTCCAGTTGGTGGCACTGTTCTTGGAGGTCTTAAAAGGTGTGGCCATGCTAGAGGAAGTACGTTATTGGGGGCAGGCTTAGTGAGTTTAACTAGTCTTGTGGTCTCCAGTTGCTTTCTCTCTCTGCTTCCTGTGCTCATTGTAAGATGTGACCCTGGGCTTGCTGCTCCAGCTCCAGCCGCCATGCCTCCCACCACAATGGACTCTAATTCCCTGGAACTGTCAATTGTTTTATATATATATATATATATATATTTTTTTTTTTTTTTGAAACAAGAAAGTAATTCACTTTTTTCTGGGTTCTGGAAGCTTCAATATGAGTTTTAAAAAGTTGGCAGTCCAGGAGGCTGGTGCAGATAACAGTTTCTAGCTTCTTTGACCCTGGGAGCCAAAAGGGCAGTGAGAAGGTTTAGCTAGAGGTCTGGTGTAGAAGTCAGGTCCCTGGTATTCCCAGGCCAGGCTGGGGAGGTGAAGGAAAAAGAGAGCTGGAGAGTTTGCTCAGTTCCTTAACAAATGCACCATGAGAGGGTGAAGGCTATGGCTACTCCTCACCCTTCTCAGGGGTGCTAGGCTCCCGACTGGCCCCCAGAAGTTTGGGTTCAGGGCCCAGGTGTGGTTCCCCCAAGGGCCCCTCGCCCTCAAGGTCCAGCTCCTCAAAGGAAGAACCGCTGGCACCGGATTCGCTGTAGCTGTGCTCGCTGCAGTTGTCACCATCATCCCAGCCACGGGTGCTTGCTCCAGGAGATAGGGTGGTGGCTGAAGTCTCCCGGCTGCCAGGGCTCACCTCTGGGCTTACAGAACTTGTGTCACTTGTTGTATCAGCTCCTTGATGTAGGTATCCAAAGCAGGATGGACTCGGTGGGCAGCCAACCAGATGGACAGGGGGGTGGTATAAGGGAAGGTGGCTGTCACCATATGGTTGGGTGCTGGAAAGGAGAATACCTTGAAGCCAAATTTCTGATAGAGGCGGATGAGCTCAGGGGAGGGTGACTCCTGCCCCTCACTGAGGATGCTGCCCACCGCACAGCGGCACTTCTCAGGAGGCACCTCAGCTGCCACCCAGCGGACGCCAACCCGCGCGCTGGAACTGTCAATTGTAAGCTCAAATAAACTCTTCCTTTTATAAGTTCCTTTGGTCATGGTGTTTTTTTTTTAATTTTTTTTTTAATTTATTTATTTATTTTTATGTTGTTTGTTTTTATTTTTTGCATGCAAGTCTGTGTACCCGTGTCGTGCAATGCCGCAGAGGTCAGAAGAGGGTCTCAGATTCCCCTGGAATTGGAGTTTCAGACGGTTCTCAGCCACCATGTGGGTGCTGGGGATCGAACCCGGGTCCTCTGCAAGAGCGGTCGGCGCTCTTAACCGCTAGGCCATCCCTCCAGCCCCTGGTCATGGTGTTTTATCACAGCAACAGAAAAGTGACTAATACAGGCCCATAAACTATATCCCTGAAACATATGGGCCTCTATTTAAAGGAAAGCCCTTATCCCAGATAATTATCCTGCTTTTGGGGCCACAGTTAAGTAATGAGGGTCACAACATCCATTTTCTCTGCAAGAAAAACTGCTTAGTAGGACTCCTTCTAGTAGGGGCTGCTTTTCTCAGCAAATTCCTCAGGGTATCATAATACTCTTGAAGTTCGTAGGAAGCTTTCTTTGTTAGGAATAGGTGCAACACAGCCCTGCTAAGGGAAGGGGAACACAGCACCTGCCTGCAGCTGCTGTAGGGAGCTGTCCTCTCGGCACAGAGACCAGTTGGCTACTTCTGTAGCCCATCCTGAGAGGTACGTCCACCTCAGGCCCTTAGCCTGGGACAATGAGACACATTTCCCACTCTAGGCCATGACTTCTCACCTGCCCAGAGACTGGTGAACCCTGGACAGGAATTTCAGGCTGATGGCTGCTAGCCTATCTTCAGCCTATGTCCTCTCACAACAGCAGCTATCCAGATTGGTGGTCGCACTGGGACCTCTTTCCAACCCACTGGCCACCCGAACAAAATGTAGGCCTGCTTTGGCCTGTACGCATGCAAAAATAAAAAAAAAATGATGGCCGGGAATTCCATAATGATGTTAATGGGAATTCAATTTATTGTTTGCTACAGCCTGCTTTTATTTTATTTTTATTTTTATTTATTTATTTATTTTTTTTGGTCTTTTTGAGACAGGGTCTCCCTGTAGCCCCAGCTGTCCTGGAACTCACTCTGTAGACCAGGCTGGCCTTGAACTCACAAAGATCCGCTTGCCTCTGCCTCCCAAGTGCTAGGATTAAAGGTGTGCGCCACCACGCCCGGCTACAGCCTGCTTTTATAAACCAAATGACGCCAGTTCCCAGAGCCAACTCCCACAGGCCCCCCCCAACTCTGCACCACTGCACACCGTTGCCCCACCCAGCATCATGCACCTAGGCCATGTTTGCTCCTCCTTGGGGTGGGGTCAGAGAAATCCCCTGACTCCCGTCCACATGGTGCCCTGGGGGGTGCTAGCTGAGAACTAGCCCCCAATTCAAACTGGATCTTCCTACAGAGGTTCTGATAAAGACATCATCTGAGCTGCTACAAAGTTTATAACAAATAATGGTTCTGCTTCTCCAGAGACTGGCGTTCTTTCAGCTTTTGTGTCTGGGCCTTACTGGTGTTCTCATTGCACTGCTCTTTGGAGACACTGCTATCTCCCACCACATCTACTTAAAAAACAACAACAAAATAATCACTCTCTAAAAATAAAAGGACATCCCCTGGGCTCAGTCTCATGTCTATGGAGACTTTCCCCAACCCTGGGGATTGTGTCTGGAGTTGATGGGCTGTCTTGCACCTGTCCCTTGTCCCTCGCTTCTTGCTCTTCCTATTCTCCTATGGTCTTGAAGACAGGTATTCTTCTTGAGCCTTGTACTGTGCCATCCCCTATGAGGTTGCAGCCATGGGCTTTGGCTCAGTTGGGCTGACAGTGTGCCCTCAGTCTGTAGCACACCCTCTCTGAGTGCTGCTTGCTTTTTTCTATAACTGGAGAGTCCCCTTCTCAGCTGAGATGGGTACAAAATTTGATTCCTAGTCTTTAGGTTTCTGAAAAGTATAGTGCTGAGATTCCAGGGTTCTGGAGGTTCTTAAAATATTGACTCAAACTGTTATATTCTCCTCCCCACCCTTGCCACTCAGTTTTATTTGAATCTAAAACATCTTTTTGGGGTAGTCAGACC
Organism: Rhizomys pruinosus; assembly: GCA_009823505.1. NCBI lineage: Eukaryota > Metazoa > Chordata > Mammalia > Rodentia > Spalacidae > Rhizomys > Rhizomys pruinosus. Next base: position 3,661,316 of record VZQC01004376.1, read on the forward strand.
CCTTAGGGTGACAGCGCTGTGCTCTCTTAGCCTGCCTGGCTCTCCTTGCTGCAGAGCCCCTGGTCCTGACACAGGTCTCCTCTTGCTCTCTGGCCCAGGCTCACAGTTGGTAGGGGCCCCCTGGGAGCACCCTGGGCTATCTGAGGTAGAGCCCAGATATTTGCATATACAGCAGACACCAGTGTCAGCTCAATGTTGGTTCTTCAGTGTCTACCTCTTGCAGGTCCATGCAGCCTGTGGTGGCTGCTGAAGGGGGTGGCTGGCACCATGTTGAGTTGCCTGGATTTGGGGGCACTCCTTGCCCCCCAGGAGCCATGAGTTTCAGGGAAAAGCTGTGAGAGAGATGGCAACTTGTGGAGTTGGCTGGAGCTGGGTCAGGGAGATTGGTTAGTTACTGTTCTAACCTCTTTATAAGCACATCATAGAAGTCCTGAATGAGTTTTTAAGTTTCTTTATTCTAAGGGAAAATCTTATACAGCAAACTTCTTAGGCAAAAATCTCATTTTAGGCAAAGTCATTCAGGTTCTCATGATAAAAATCTCTGCTTATGGCAAAAGGTCTCTGTCTCTCTGCTTAAGGTTTCTCTCTGTCTAGCTTAAAGTCTTCTGTCTATTCTTCTTTCTTTCTTTCTTTCTTTTCTTTTCTTTTTTTTTTTTTTGGTCTTTTCGAGACAGGGTCTCCCTGTAGCCCCAGCTGTCCTGGAACTCATTCTGTAGACCAGGCTGGCCTTGAACTCACAAAGATCCTCCTGCCTCTGCCTCCCAAGTGCTAGGATTAAAAGCATGTGCCACCATACCTGCCCCATGGTCTTCTCTCTATTCTTTTTTTTTAAAAAAAATTTTTTTTTATGTGTTTGAATGTACTGTCTGCACGCAGGTCTGTGCACCCATGTTGTGCAATGCTGTGGAGGTCAGAAGAGGGCGTCGGATTCCCCTGGAACTGGAGTTCTCCTGGAATTGGAGTTACAGATGGTTCTCAGCCGCCATGTGGGTGCTGGGGATCAAACCCGGGTCCTCTGCAAGAGCAGTCAGTGCTCTTAACTGCTAGGCCATCTCTCTAGCCCTCTTCTCTCTATTTTTAAGGCAAATGGACTCTCTCTCTCTTGCTGTAGCTTATGGTAAATGGACTCTATCTGCTTAAGGTTTATGGTGTTTTCTGTCTAGCTTATGGCAAATGGTGGTCTTCTGTGTAGCTTAAGGTAAATGGTGCTCTCTGTTCTTTGTTCAAGCATATTTATAGGGCAAGAGCATGTGGCCCAGAAAGAGCCCATGCAAGGCTAGGAGTGTGATTCACACAAAGGACATGGGGAGAGACAGCCCCAAGAGATAAGGCTTGAGAAAACTCATTGTTAGGTCTGGGTTTCCCAGAATCCCAAGAGACACACAGATGTCCACTTTCTCCAGAGGCTGTGAATCTTACGACCTCTTCCCCTTTACCTGAGGTCCCACCCAGTGCATATAAAGGGGCATGCCTCAGTCATCATCTTGCTGTCTGCCCCACCATGTGTCAACAGGTAGACAGTCCTGACAATACCTGAAGTAAATATGGTCCCAGGGTTACTAAGCCTCATGTACCTGTCTTTTATCTGGGATTTGTGCTGTTGTAGATCTAACATAATCATGCTGTGAACTTAGTTAGGGGTCAAGACACTTTGGGTCAGGTGTGGCTGATGGTCACCAGATCTCCCCTCAAAAAGAACCTAACATTTTTTTTATTGCAACCCCTGGGAATTGCCAGGATCATTTCTCTGGTATAGTTAATATTTTTTTACAGGATTACTGCTTAAGATTTTTTACTTTATCTACTGGCTTTTAACAAATACTGTTTTTTAAAAAATATTTTTATTTAAAAGACTTTTACCTATTTTTAAGGAATTAGTTCAGATTTTGCATTTCGACAGCTCTCTGGTTCATCAATGTTCTCCATAAATCCCATTTTATTCAGAAATCTACTTTTTATTTCTGCTCTGGATACAAGCATCTGTATCTGAGATTAAGAACATGTGTCCACCACACCCCATCCTGGCTGAGTCAGGAGCTGGTCTCAGGCAGCAAGATTGTACTTAGCTACTTTCCCTTAAGGAAAGGACTTTTGATTTTTCCACTAACAATATATTTATTCTCATTAAATTAGCAGGTAAACCCACCACCTGTTGGAGACAGGTGAGCCCATGGTGTATGCAATCCTCTGCCCCTGCCCCTGCCCCTGCCCTCTGCCCTTTGCAGGCACATGCACACAAATGGCCGGGGCTCCCAGCTCTAAGAAGCCAGAGCTGTCACTGCTTCATTCCCCCAGAAATACAACATCCATCATAGTAAGATGCCAAGCAGCTGCCCCCACTTAAGAGGATTGTTAGTTTAGGTAGGACATTTAGTGAAATCAACCCATTTTAAGTACAACAGTAATTTAATGGAGTTAACCAAAAATGTCTTAAACTCCAAATGATTGTGTGTGAATGTGACAATGAAAATTAATGGTTCCACAGCCGTGCACAGCCTTGGACAACTTTAGACTAAGCTGTGCAGCAGATCAGGGAACTGAGAACTTTCTGTTCCTTGACATCAAGTTATTCTGGACACCAACACTTAGCTATGAGATATTAGAAAAAAAGGGATCTCCCATTGTCCAGATTTAAAGGAGGCAATTAAGTCATGTGTCTGTCCAACCTGTCTGTGTGTTAATCATTCTCCCATGTGTCTGAGACTCACGTCATGTGACTGTCATGCACATTCTCTTTGTTGGTTTCTGTCAAAAGTGGCCACTTCAAGGTTCTTTCATTCTATATTGTGTAAAAAAAATTAAATTTACTTTTGGCATGCCTCTTAAACTTTTTCAAAGACCTAATTTGAACTCAGGTTCCTAAGTTCCTACACTGACTATCTGAGGATTTTACTTGTTATCTGTTAGACTGAATTCCATCTCCAAATTAAACTTTTAAGGTGATTTTGTTTACAGGTATTCTAACTTCAGTTTCCTTTCAGGTTGTTTTTCTTGTTTAAAGACCTCTGAAGACTTGATTTTTGATGCTTATAGGTTCACTAACAGGTGCTTTTTTAAAAAATAGATACTTGTACTTTTTTGCCTTTTTAATTAATTTTCATGTGTATGAATGTACTGTCTGCATGTAGGTTTGTGTACTCATGTTGTGCAATGCCACAGAGGTCAGAAGAGGGCATCAGATTCCCCTGGAACTGGAGTTAAAGATGGTTCTCAGCCACCATGTGGGTGCTGGGGATCAACCCTGGTCCTCTGCAAGAGCAGTTGGTGCTCTTAACTGCTAGGCCATCTCTCCAGCCTCACTTTTTTTTTCTACTTAAACAGGCTTCTAAGAGCTGTGCCACTGTCCCTCTGACCAGAGACCAATTTAAAATCCCTGGATTCATTCATACTCTGGCACTTAGACAGTGGCACATGGCTTCCCCAGGACACGTATAAACTGCAATCTCTTCCCTAAAATGCTTTTGGTATTGTTGATTACTGAATTGTCTTGGTTTTGTACTGCCTTGGTAGGACTGAATGTCTCCTGCTACGTCATTCTTTAGCTTCTTCCTTGGTGAAACTGTCTTTAATTGTTGTATTGTAACTTTAGTTATGGCTAGCTTTCAGTACAAATTGGATATATAATTCTTTTTTCCATCACTTGTTGAAATATTTCAATAAATTCATAGTTTTAGAACTAAAGGTATAAGACATCAATGGCAACATGATAAGGAGACTGTATTAGCCATCTCAGCCTTGGGAATGCAATTAGGGCTGCATGCTTTTTGTTTTTTTGTTCTTTTTGAGACAAGGTCTCCCTTTAGTCCCATCCCAGCTGGCCTCGAGCTCACTATGTAAACCAGGCCGGCCTTGAACTCACAGAGATCCACCTGCCTCTGCCTCCTGAGTGCTGGGATTTAAATGACATTTCTAGAATTTTAAGTCAGGTCATATGCTTGAAATGAAAAAAATAAAAGAAATGAGATAGTTTGTGTATACAAGGGTGAGCATGTCATTGATTCCATGATAATGATTTAGGATAATTGAAAGCTAGCTGTAGGTTTTTCTCAAAGTGGAATTAGGATAGTACTATTCTCTAGATAATGGTGTACTCTTCAGGTTCTAGATTAAAATAAGTAATTAAGTTAAAATAAGTTACCATCTACCCATGGGACTAGGGGAAAATTAAGTGATTAGGAAGATGAGATTCTACAAAAACAGCTCTGGGTTGGGAACAACAGCTGGGTAGAGAGAGAGGTCCCTAGACTAGTAGAGAAAGGAGACTCAACTCACTCTCTTTAGTGGTAAGACTACTCCTCAAGAGTTGGTGAAAATGATTGCTTGTCCTAGTATGCTGTTGCTAGAAATAACTGTTAAAACAAAAGTGCATTTTTAGTTTTCACATGGAGAGATATAGTACTTCATAATGTAAATCTAAGTAGCTTTCAAAAATTCATCTTTCTCAAACTAACTGCTGCCTTTTATGTGCAAGGCCCTGAGTTTGATCTCTAGCACCACAAAAAGAAAGCAAGAGGAGTTGAGGTTTGCCAAACTTGCTGATGTCCTACATCTTCTTATGAAGCAGTCTAAAGGTTGGGTATCACATCTTCAGGAAAGCCAATCAATGAGTGTGACCAGTATAACCCAGTTAGGACAGGGGTTTATCTGGGGACACACAGTGGATTTGGAATCTGTGATACCTTGATTCTTTATACAGACCCTGTTCTGTGACACTGCAGCCTCTGCTTATTTTATGGATGATTTCCATATGCTTCCTTGAGGTTAGGTAAAAAGAAATAAGAATTAATATAGTCACTAAATTGCTGTTGAACATAATTAACCTTAATACTATAGCCTTACTCCAAACCCTTCCCCTATTTTGTCAGTTTTTATGCCAGATAAATAAATAAATAAAATCACAAAATAGTGTTTATGGAAATATTTTTTTGTCTTTTCAAGACAGGGTCTCCCTGTAGCTCCAGATGTCCTGGAACTCACTCTGTAGACCAGGCTGGCCTTGAACTCACAAAGATCCACCTGCCTCTACCTCCTGAGTGCTAGGATTAAAGGTGTGCGTTACCATGCCTGGCTTAATATTTGGTTTTTATGGCATAAAAACTGGATTGAGAAATGTTGTATGAAAAAGTTTAATAACAATAAAAAAATATAAAAATCTTATGTGTGAATGTGTGGATACATGTGTGTATGTATGTGTATGATACTGTTACAATTCTGTAATGTAGTTATAGCATATTAATAATCTATCAGACTGTCAATAGAAAGTGTATGGTGTTTTCTCCAATGTGTGTATGTCTGTGTATGATAGCAACATTTGTGCCTCTGCTCAGTACAACTTTTAAAAACTGCCATCACCAAATTTAATTATTAGAACCTTATGTATGAATGTATGTATGTATGAAGTACTGTTTACTTTTAAGAATTCTATAATGTAGTTATAGCATATACAAGAAATTGTGTTCCACAGCTAGATATTCTCAGTACTATGCAACCTGTGGACATTCTATAAAAATTAATTTTACAACCAAGATTCTAAGTCCATCCCTTTGCATGTACCACACACCTTGTTACAGTCTCAGGTGAAAAGGACATATATAAATATCCAGTTACTCATACATACTAAAAAATTTTATATATCTCTGTTATACTTTGCACGTGTTACTTTTAATATTTTTAAGAAATATTAGGTTTTACTTCTGGGGACCACATGGGACTGTCTTAATGAAACCAGTTTTGGTGAGCTTGATTTAAGTATTTCCTACCTGATGTAGGTATGTGATAATGCACAGCCCCCTCCCCCCCTTTTCCTTCTCAAAGCTATAATTCAAAATCTGGGGACAAGTGACATGGCTTTCATTTGAGATAGTCCTAGTAGATATTTTTTAGCCTCTTTATTATTTTGAGTTTGTTTCCTGGGCCATGTTAATTTTTTCCTTTCATGGTTTAAATCCATTCTACTTTGAGTACCTAAATTGCCTTTATAGACCTTAAAGGATAAATTGTATGCTTTACTGTCAACTTGTCACACCTGGGCTAAGAAATCTCAATAATTGCTTTCATTGTACTGGCCTATGTCCATATCTAAAGGATAGCTTCGTAATGGTAAAATGATGTGGGAAAACGTAGCCCATCATGGGCAATGCCATCCTGGGGCAGATATTTCTATATTCTATGATACAACAGGCTGAACATAAGCCAGCAACACAAGCCAATAAGCAACATCCTTTCCTAGCCTGTGCTGCAGTTACTACCTCCAGGCTTCTGCCATGAACTTTTAGAATTAGTCAGAGTGTTTTATCACAGCAATTAAGAATTTATTAAGAATGTTTAAGTCAATGTTTAAGCTTTATTTACATGTTATATAGTAGTTAAAGTACCAGATTCATACAACTGACCCCCTTGGAGGTTTAACAACCATACTTAAAGCTCTAATCTGATTTGCCCAGAGGGATTTGCAGGGACAATCTTTTGGCCCTCACCCTCTAAGGCTGACTTAAGTGCTAGTGTCCTGCATGGGCATCTCTCTCTACATGTCCTATGGCAGTGAGTCATCAGTCATCCTGGGCCAGGGATGTCTTGAAGATTCACTTAAAGGGATTTCATCTAGCCAGTATCCAGTCAAGGGAGGAAAGTCAATATAAAGGAGAAACTCCTCACACTTCAAAGGGAAGCCCCAGTAAAGAAAGACCTGACTTTGTCCTCACAAAAATGGAACTGGTAAAAAGAGCCAGGTGCAAAGCCTAGTGACCCCTAAGGACGAGAACCTTAATGGACCTTAACACCAAAACTAATTTAATTTATCTGAGCTAAGTGTATGGTTTAAATACCCCCAAAAAACTATAATCAAAAGAAAAATAAAATAACTTATTACAAGAAGATAGGTGAGAGCTTTACTCTGCTGTGCTAGAAAATAACTCAGAGATAGGTCATGGTTAAGCTGGCTCTCAATCCGGAGCCCTGTGTACTAAAACTTTTTTCCAATTCCTCAGAATAGAGTATAGGTCCTCCCTTCCTCTGGATATTCTAGACAGGGACCCTCCAATTGTTAATGCACCCATTAGGCTCCCCATTGGTACTTTGAAATCTGTGCACTGGTACACTCATATAAGACTTAAGCAGCTTGTCTTTTAAGTTGCAGAGAAACACTGGCCACTACAGATCTGGACTCAAAACACCAGGCACCCAGAGCCACCAAGATGGAGACCAAACTCTAACCTTCCAGCCTGACACCTGTTCCCCTAAGACTTTGTCCCCCCTCAGCTCTGAAGCAGATAAAGAAGAGAGAACAATGACCCATTCCCTTATCTTAGTCAAAAGGCTGGAATGTTAGGTCTGGGTTTCCCAGAATCCAAGGGATACACAGATGTCCACTTCCTCCAGAAGCTGTCAATCTTATCCTCTTCCCCTTTACCTGAGGTCCCTCCCAGTGGCTATAAAGGGGCATGCCTCAGTCACCATCTTGCTGGCTGCCCCACCATGTGCCAACAGGTAAACAGTCCTGACAATTCCTGAAGTAAATATGTTCCCGGAGTGACTAAGCCTCATGTGCCTGTCTTTCATCTGAAGTTTGCACCTAATAACCTTGGATGGGGGGTGCTTAGCCATTAAGAGTGTTAGGACCAGGTCAGAAAGAGTTAATCTAGTTGAAGCAAGCCTGGTTCCCATGACTACCTTAACCACAAGAATACAGTCTGACCCTGAGTTCCTAGTTCCCATAGCTACCTGAAGTCAGGATGAACTCTCCCAGCCCTTTAGGAGTGCTTCCACCCCCTAAGAAGCCCATTCCCCTCCAAGGGACTTCACGCTGCTAAACACAACCAATCAGCTTAAAGGTCACCACTGCTTGCATTGTGTTTCTATAGCCTTGCAATTGTGTATGTATGATGTCACCAAATTCCTCTAGTTTGTGGTTTTTGTCTTTAAAAGGTCTCTATAACAGACATTTGAGGTCACAGCCATCCCTGTATGGAGTGGGTTGTGTCCTTGACACATCAATAATTGGCTTCTTTGATGCGTCAGTTTTCTTAATTGGGTTCTGGTGCACCAGCAAATTAAGTAAATTTCAAATTAATCTGTGGCCCCTCGTTCGTTTCTTTTGTGAGTGTGGCAGTTTGAGTCCAACATCTGGAGGTCCCACCAAGATATGCCACCTCTACCTCAAGGGGCCTCTGGACGCAGGCCAGCCGTGGAGAACAAAGCGCTTTGAAAGGTACCCATCATATGCTCCTGTTTTGGTTTCAGTTTTCTGTTTCTGTGGCACCAGAGCTGCTGCCTTAGAGGAAGGTCAGATGCACTAGTTCCTCTGGGCATGAGAGAAGGAAGACGCTCTGATTCTCCACAGGGGCTTCATCTGATACTAGACTCAGGGACGGTCTAGTATCCTGGTTTTGGGGCATGGACAGTGGGTCCAGCCCTTTGATTCTGGTCATAGCAGAGAGCCCCTGCCATCTGAGTCCTTTCTGTGTCCTCTGTGTCCTCACCATGTTCATTTGATTTGTGGTCTTTGTGTTTTTCTCCTCATTACCACTTTTGTTTCTGTTCTTTTTTTTTTTTTTAAATTTATTTCTGTATGTGTATGAATGTACTATCTGCATGCAGGTGTGTGCACCTGTGTTGTGCAATGCTGCGGAGGTCAGAAGAGGGTGTCGGATTCCCCTGGAACTGGAGTTCTCCTGGAATTGGAGTTACAGACGGTTCTCGGCCGCGATGTGGGTGCTGGGGATCGAACCCCGGTCCTCTGTAAGAGCGGTCAGCGCTCTTAACCGCTAGGCCATCTTTCCAGCCCCTTTGTTCTTCTGTACTTTGAATCTAACATGGGACAATCTTCTTCCAAACCCCTCCTCCCCTCTCTCCGGTGCAGGTGAGCATACACACCAACAGTCTGTGCTGTGAGCTCTAAGCACCCAGAACTTCCACTGCTCCATTCCCCCAGAAATACAAGATCCATCATAGTAAGATGCCAGGCAGCTGGCCCTCCTTAACAGGACTGTTAGTTAAGGTGGAGCAGGCATTTAATGAAATCAACCCAGCATTTGGAGGCTTTGAGTACAAAAGTGTTTTAATGGAGCTAACTAAAAATGTCTTAAACTCTAAATGATTGTGTGTAAATGTGACAATGAAAAATTAATGGTTCCACAGCTCTGCACAGCCAAGGTGTGCAACAGACCAGAAAACTGAGAACTTTCTGTGCCTTGACATCGTTATTCTATGAGATTTTAAAAAAAGAGAGAATCTCCCATTGTTCAATTAAGTCATGTGTCTGTGCAAGCTGTCTGTGTGTTAATTGTTCTCCCATGTGTCTGAGATTTGTGTCATGTGTGTTCTTCTGTGTTGGTTTCTGTTAAAAGTGGCCACTTCAAAGTTCTTTCATTCTGTATTGTGCACATAAATTAAGTTTACTTTTGGCATGCCTCTTAAACTTTTTCAAAGGCCTAATTTGAACCCAGGTTCCTAAGTTCCTACAGAGAAAAATTCCAAACTGGTTATCTAAAGGTTTTATTTGTTATCTGTTAAAACTGGATTGATCTCCAAATTAAAATGTTTTAAAGCTGCAGGTATTCTAAGTTCAGTTTTCTTTCAATTTTTTTTCTGTTTTCTTTTCTTCTACATAGCCAGGCTTTTGACAGCTGTTCCACCATAAACAGTGGCATACAGCTTCCCCTGGATGCCTGTAGACTGCAATTTCTTCTTTCCAATAAAACAGCCTAAAATGTTTTTGGTATTGTTCATTGCTGAATTGTCTTGGTTTTGTACTGCCTTGGTAAGACTGAATGTTTCCTGATACCTCATTCTTTAGCTTCTTCCTTGGTGAAACTGTCATTAATTATTGTATTGTGACTTTAGTTATGGCTAGTGTATTAGTCAGGGTTCTCTAAAGAAACAGAAGCAACAGGACGAATATATAGCTATATACAATTTGTTGATTTGCTCACGTGACAGAGTTCAAGGTGCCCAACAGTAGCTGCACCACACTGGAAAGGCAGAGAATCCAGGGAACTGCTCAGTCCGCAAGGCTGGATGTCTCAGTAGTCCCAATCTAGTGCTGAAGGCCCGAATGGATTCCAGGAGATCTGCCGGTCTCAGTACACGCTGGGATCTGTAGGGTTGATCACAGCAGCAAGACAAACTCACCAGATGAGAGAGACAAGCCACAGGAGAAAAGGGACCAGCTCCCTCTGCCATGGCCTTAAATACTGCCTGCCGGCAGAAGGTAATGCCCACATTTGGGGTAGGCCATCCAGGTTGAGGTGGTCCAATAAGAAGACCTTTTTTCTCTTATTTGTTTCTTAATCCAGTCAAGTTGACACCCAGGATTAACCATCACAGCTAGTCTTCAGTAGAAATTGGATATATAATTCTGTTTTTCACCACTTGTTAAAATATTTCAATAAGTTCATAGTTTTGAAACCAAAGGTGTAAGACTTCAATGACAGCACAATAGGAAAAACTGTATTAGCCACCTCAGCCTTGGGGATGCAATTGGGGCTGTATGCTTTAAATGACATTTCTGAAGAATGAAAACATGTCTGACAGCAAGATATGTGACTCTGTTCAATACAAACACTAGGATGAAAATCTCTTGTATGAATGTGTATCTATGTAGATGATACTGTTAACAACTCTGTAATAAATTTACATCATATTAGAAATTTATCAGACCATTGATGGACACTATATGGTGTTTTCTCCAATATGTGTATGTCTGTGTAAAATAATAATGTATGTCTGTGCCTCTTCTCAGTACAACATTTATAAACTGCCATCACCAAAATTAAGTTTTAAAACCTTATGTATGAGTGTGGGTATAAAGTACTGTTCACTGTTCAGAATTCTATAATGTGGTTATAGCACATATAAGAAATTGTGTTCCACAAGTGGAGATTCTTAGTACTATGCACCATGTGGACAGTCTATGCTAAATCCATCCCTTTGTGGGTGCAACACACCTTATTGCAGCCTCAGATAAAATGGACATATATAAATATTGAATTACCCATACATACTAAAAGTGTTTTACATATTTGTTGTCCTGTTAGTAAATGATTTTAAAACTAAATGATAGTTTAAACCTGTCTCAAAAGAGAAAAGAAAATTTAGTTTGTCTTTTGACCTTACTAATATTGTATTCAACATGCTAGTATGCTCTAATTATACATGGCAATGTGACTACCAATTGGTTTGATATTCAAGGGTAGAATTAAGGTTATTCAAAAAATTTTAAAAAATTGTCTTAGACCTGAGTACTTTGGATTTCAGAGTACTTTGGATTTTAGAGTCATTTGGATTTCAGAGGTTCAAACTGCCTTTTGAAGGTTAAAATTCCACTTTTAATATGGAAGTTGTTTATTTATACTGTTTGTCACCCCCTCTTAAAACAGTTTAAAATTCATTGAAAAACACAAGTCAATAAATTTTTGAGGCAAGGTAAAAAACATGGTTAAAAATTAATACACAATTTCTTAGTAAATAAAGGTGTAGCTGTTATATAAAATATCCAAATTCACATGTTGGTATTTTAAAAACAGCTTACATTAAAAAAACATGTTGTGTTAATTTGTTTTAATACCATTATTATAGTTCTATGTGGGGTGGTGATTCATTTTTTTCCCTTTAGGGATAGTTTATAGTAGTGAGAATTGTCACTTATGTTCCTGGTTTATATATGTACAAACTGAAGCTGTAAATTGTGAACACTGAAAAGCACTATTGTGACATAAACATCATAATAATATATTAAAGGTAAATATACATTACTGTGAAACTTATCTTCCAACTCTTTAAGTTAAGCTTTAGATATTTGTGTTAATGGGTAACTGTTGAGTTTTGGGTAACTGTTGAGTTTTGGGAACACTTTGTGAACCACTTTGTGAACACTTTGTGAACCAAAATTATTTACTTTGTAACTTATTCAGCTTGGCAAGTGCTTTTGATCTGATGGGATCAATAGCATTGTTCTAGTTTGTCTTCCATTGCTGTGACAAAACACTCTGACCAACACCAACTTGGGGAAGAAAGGGTTTATTCAGCTTACATCTCCTGAGTCACAGTTCTCAGGGAGCCCAAGGCAAGAACTCAGGGCAGGAACCTGGAGGCAGGAACTGAAGCACAAGCCATGGAGGAATGCTATTTACTGGCTTGCTCCCCTGGCTCATGCCCAGCCTGCCTTCTTATACGGTACACAACAACCTGTCCAGGGTGGCACCACTCATCGTGGGCTGGGCCCTCCCACACTGCTCAACCAAGACAATACTCTACAGATGTGGCCACAGGCCAATCCAATGGAGCCAATTCCTCAATTGAGGCTCCCTCAACCCAGGTGTGTCAAGTTGACACTAAAGCTATCCAGCACAAGCATGGAATAAAGTTTGAGGGAACTTTAAGTCTTTTAAAAAGTATTAACAGTCATTAGCTACATCTATGATAAAAGTGTTTATTCTGGCTTGCTTACAAAATGCTACAGTTGGCAAAAATAGTAAACAAAGTGTTAACACCCTATGGATGCAGTGGATTAGTAGAACAAACATTTGATAAAAATCACTTGGTAAGGATTATAAACTCTATTTTTGCACTTAAAGTAAAACATACTTTTTGTTTTCTTTAAAGTGTTTCAGATATAGTCTTTAATTTCTTGTATGTTTATTGTGACTTGCTGTTGGTACATTAGCTTCTATTACTCTGCTATATATCTGGTATGCTTGTCAATTGTTACTTTTAAATATATAGTATTATATACTATAGTTTTGTATATATATCATATAGTATATATTGGTCTTTTTGATCTTTTTGAGACAGGGTCTCCCCTTAGTCCCAGCTGGCCTGGAGCTTGCTATGTAGACCAGGCTGGCTTTGAACTCAAGAGATCCACCTGCCTCTGCCTCCCAAATGCTGGGATTAAAGGCGTGCACCACCATGCCTGGCTACTTTTAATATTTTTAAGAAAAATTAGGTTTCACTTCTGGGGACCACATGAGAATACTCCGAATGAAACCAATTCTGGTGAGCTTGATTTAAGCATTTCCTGCCTTCTGTAGGTATGTGATAATGCCCTCCCCTCCTTTTTCTTCTCAAAGCTGTAATTCAAAATCTGGGGATAAGTAACATGGCCATCATTTAAGATAGTCCTAGAAGGTATTGTTTTTAGCCTCTTTATTATCTTGGGTTTGTTTCCTGGACTATGTTAAAGAACAGATTGTGTGCTTTACTGGATAGGTTTAATGCCAACTTGGCACATCTGGGCTAAGAAACCTCAATAATTGCCTTCATTGGACTGGTTTGAGCCCCTTGTGGGCAATGCTATCTTTGGCCAGATATTTCTACATTATATACAATAGGCTAAACATGAGCCAGCAATAGAAGCCAGTAAGCAGTATCCCTTCCTAGCCCTTGCTGCAGTTACTACCTTTAGGCTCCTGTCATGAGCTTTCACTATTAGTCAGAATGTTTTGCAACAGCAATTAAGAATTTATAAAAAATATTTAAGTCAATGTTTAGACTTTATTTATGTGTTATATAGGAAAGCCTTCAACTGACCCTCTTGGAGGTTTAACAACCATATTTAAAGCTCCAATATGATTTGGCAAGAGGGATTTAAAAGGACAATATTTTGGCCCTTACCCTCTAAGTTCAACTTAAGTCCTAGGGTCCTGTATGAGCACTTCTTTACATGTCCTATGGCGGGGAGTCACCAGTCATCCCGGGCCAGGAAGGTCTTGAAGAGTCACCTAAAAGGTCTTCATCCAGGGTTGGAGAGATGGCCTAGTGGTTAAGAGTGCCAACTGCTCTTACAGAGGACCCGGGTTTGATCCCCAGCACCCACATGGTGGCTGAGAACCATCTTTCTCCAGTTCCAGGAGAATCCGACACCCTCTTCTGACCTCCGCAGCATTGCACAACATGGGTGCACAAACCTGCATGCAGACAGTACACTCATACACATAAAAATAAATAGCCAGGCATGGTGGTGCATGCCTTTAATCCCAGCACTTGGGAGGCAGAGGTAGGTGGATCTCTGTGGGTTCAAGGCCAGCCTGGTCTACAGAGTGAGCTCCAGGACACCTGGCACTAAAAGGGAGACCCTGTCTCAAAAATACCAAAAAAGGGGTAAAACTAAAAAAAGAAACAAAAAACAAACTTAAAAAAAGGTCTTCATCTGGCCAGTGTCCAGTCAAAGGAGGAAAGTCAATATAGAGGAGAAATTCCTCATGGTTCAAAGGGAAGCTCTGGTCGAGAAAGACCTGACTTTGTCCTCACATAGATGGAATTGGTGAAGAGATCCAGGCACAAGACCTGAGTAAACCCTAAGGACCAGAAACTCAACTGACCTTAACACCAAAACGAATTTATCTGAGCTAACTGTGTGGTTTTAAACACCCCAATAGGAAACAATGATCAAAGAAATACCATAGAGATAGGTAAAAGATCTACTGTGCCATGCTAGAAAATAACTCAGAAATAGGTCATGGTTAAGCTGGCTCTCATTCTGGAGCCCTGAGTATTAAAAATACTTTTTTCAAATTCCTCAGGATAGAGTACAGGTCCTCTCTTCCTCTGGAAATTCTAGACAGACACACTCCAATCACTAATACACCCACTAGGCTCCCTGCTGGTACTGGGAAGTCCATGGATTTGTACACTTACATAAGACTTAACCAGCTTGTCTTTTCAGTTGCAGAAAAACTGTACCCTAACTACTGACTACTATTGATCTGGATCAAAATACCTGGCAACTAGAACAGCCAAGATGGGAAACTGGATTCTAACCCTCCAGCCTGACACCTGTTCCCTCAAGACTTCATCCCTCCTCAGCTCTGGAGCAGATACAGAAGAGAGAACAGCGTCCCATTCCCTTATAATCAAAAGACTGGAATGTTAGGTCTGAGTTTCTCAGAATTTCAAGGGACACACAAGTGTCCACTTTCCCTAGAGGCTGTCAATCTTCTGACCTCTTCCCCATACCTGAGGTCCTGCCCAGAGCCTACTTAGGAAGGTACCTTAGTAGCTATCTTGTTTGCTGACTGCCTCACCAGGTGCCTACAGATGCTATGCCTCAGTTAATCTCTGCAGTCTGGCTCATAGTTCCTGGACCAATTACTACAGATGGATCCATGATTTGACTCATGATCCTAACTCAAAGTGGGGAATGTTAGGACCAGGTCAGAAAGAGTTAATCAAAAGGAAAGGGTTAACCATGCAGGAGCAACTCTCTAGTTGAAGCAAGCCTGGTTCCCATGACTACCTTAACCACAAGAATACAGTCTGACCCCGAGTTCCTAGTTCCCACAGCTATCTGAGGTCAGGATGAACTTTCCCAGCCCTGAAGGAGTGCTTCCTATCCCCTAAGAAGCCCATTCCTCCCAAGAGGCTTCACTCTGCTAAACACAACCAATCAGCTTAAAGGTCACCACTGCTTGCATTGTGTTTCTATAGCCTTGCAATTGTGTATGTATGATGTCACCAAATTCCTCTAGGTTGTGATTTTTGTCTTTAAAAGTTCTCTGTAACAGACAGTCAGGGGTTGCAACCATCCCTGTGTGGAGTGGGTTGTGTCCCTGACACATCGATAATTGGCTTCTCTGATGTGTGAGTTTTCTTAATTGTGTTCTGGTGCACCAGCAAATTAAATAAATTTTTTTATTTATTTATGTGTATGAATGTACTGTCTGCATGTAGGTTTGTGCACCCATGTCGTACAATGCCGTGGAGGTCAGAAGAGGGTGTTGGATTCTCCTGGAACTGGAGTTCTCCTGGAATTGGAGTTACAGATGGTTCTCAGCCACCATGTGGGTGCTGGGGATTGAACTCGGGTCCTCTGTAAGAGCAGTCGGTGCTCTTAACCGCTAGGCCATCTCTCCAGCCCCTTAAATAAATTTTGCATTAATCTGTGGCCCCTCGTTGGTTTCTTTTGTGAGTGTGGCAGTTTGAGTCCAACAAGAGCATATACATAAATCCTGGTAAAAGCAAGGAAGATAGTCCAGTAATGATGCACTCAAGTTCTAATCCTGAAGCATGCACTAACTAGAAGAGGTAGATATTAAATCAAATGAAGACTGTCCCAGGATGGCTTTTCCACAGAGCAAAGGAATTTGAGGCCTAGCAGTGGCCCCTAATTCTGGTGTTCCAGAGACAGGGCTGTAGAAGGAGATCTGGTTTCAGAGTCTAGCCCTGTCAGGGCCGCACTGCCAGCTCAAAATTTTCTAATTCCATGCTAAACCTAATTTAACCCATTCTGGGCTGCAGTGCCTGGAAAACTGGGTGCCTCACTGGAGCTGGGGGGGGTGTGGGCTCCCAGTACCCACCCAGCTCTCTCTCTCTCTCCTCTAATGTCTTCTCCAGCCTGCCAGCTTCTGCCCCCTTCCCCCATCCAGTCCCTGTCCCATTTGCCAGCTCTTAGGCTGCATTGGGCACCTAAGCCCAGGACAGCCAGGGAGGCTGCCATGAAGATGGGACTGTACTCAACTTCTACCAGCTTGAGTTTTGGTACTAATTCTGCAACAACTGTACTCAGTTAAGAATTCATGTGTATGGCCATTTTAAATCTGTCAGCTGCACGACATAGGTGCACTTATATACATGCAGGCAATACACTGAAACACATAAAATAAAAATAATAAATAATGTATTTTAAAAACTTGCCAGTCTCACCTATTAAATCTACAAAGAAATAGTGACAAGCTGTCAAAAGTTATTATTTTCAATGTTTGGTTTCAGTAAAATTATATTCCTGACTAAAATCCTTCAGCCAAAGTATTTTAAAAGGTTAGACAGGCAGAGAGGGAGAGGGAGAGGGAGAGGGAGAGGGAGAGGGAGAGGGAGAGGGAGAGAGAGAGAGAGAGAGAGAGAGAGAGAGAGAGAGAGAGCCAAATCATATAAACTTGAACTTTTTTTGTTAAAAATTTTATCTTTTTAAGTTTATTCTCTGTCTTTTCCCTAAATCTAGGGAGATGTCTTCAGCTACTGCTACTGTACTTTGAAGTTTAAAGGTTACTATTAAATGTTAAAGCACCTGTAAACTCCCTGCCTTAAAAATTAAAGTCAGCCAGCTGGGCGTGGTGGTACACACCTTTAATCCCAGCACTTGAGAGGCAGAGGCAGGTAGATCTCTGTGAGTTCAAGGCCAGCCTGGTCTTACATGGGCAAGGTTCTAGTGCAGTCTGGGACTAAAGGGAGACCCTGTCTCAAAAAGACCAAAAAAAAAAAAAAATTAAGGTCAGCCTCTGTAAAAAGATGTTTCCTTATATTAAGTGAAGTAACACATGTCTCCTAGAAAAACAAATGATGAATGGTATCCCTCATCTGTGGATGCTAGCACCAATAACCAGTTTCAAATATTTTTGTGGAGAGGGATGAATGTAAAGAACAACAGAAAGGTTGCATCAGAAAACTGACTGAAATGGTGAATAGGGAGGGTAGAGGGCGGGAAGAGGGACCGGGTCGCTATTCAATTGAAATGTATATTTAATTGACGTGAATTCAACAAGTATTTAATTTTGCCACAAACTCTGTCTACAGGTTACGTGGTGTTTTAGGACTTACGTAAAAGTAAATGATGTGTATGATTAGACAGCATTGGTTTAAAGGTTGATGATAAAAACGTAATGCACTAGTTAATTGAAATATAAATGTGTTGCCGTACACATTTGTTTTACTTAAAATTTGTAAAGCAATAATTTGGGATTGGCACATAACAAATGTTCTCTATAATTTTTCTGTTGTACAGTATTTATCTTGTAGCATTTCTCTTTTACCTGTAGGATGATTTAACTTAAGAAATTAAGTTTGCTTACAAGTTACGATCATACAGTTCTAACCCCAAAGCAGCTTGGTGAATTTGATGAAATCTGCCCTTGATTCTGCCTTAGGTAGTGTACTACACATTGCCTTTTTGAGACTCATGGATAAAAAAGAAAAAGAAAAAACCTAAAATAAAAAGGGGGGATACAATATATCATATGAAAACCTTTTGTCAAAAAACTTTGCAACCAAATCTTAAAACTAACTACGGGAAAAGATTTGTATGTTCCACTCAGGTCAAAAAACGTCACCGAAGTTAATGGCTGAGATAAGAAAGACACAACTTTCATCGAGTAGGATGTACCAGGAAGTGCCAGTAGAAAGGTTGGCTCATCTGAAATTGAAAGGAAGAAAAGCCTCAGACTGCTACAGGCATCAAACCCCTCTGTGGATCCTACTTGTAACAACTATTTATAATGAGTCCTAATGAAACACCTTCTAGGTGCCACAAAGTTTTAATATGAGGCATTTTCTTACCTCTCCTTCATAGAACAAGGAGGAATATGATGATGATGAGGTCGTTCTCTAACTGTAAATTGGAGCCAACTGTTATAGAGGTAATTTCTTATAAAACTGGTAAAACTGCCTTCTTTAATTGACTAATAGACATAGGAACTGTGAAAAGGATTATTCTCTATTCAGAACCAAATATAATACTAAAGTCTCCTTAAGCTGTGCACTTAAGCAAAATATATTAATACAGGGGGGGCTCTGATATCAACAATGGATTATTCTACCAAGGAGATGTTGGCCAGGGGATCCAAGCCCCCCCCCCCAAAAGGTAAAGGCTTCTTGCCTGTAAACTGGGATACTTGCAAGAAGAGAAGCAATAAGGCCCTGCTGTCAAAGACCTGATGTAAGCATGGGAAAGATGTATTGAGACCACACTTGCAAGTGTACAGTTGGTCTCTAGAATACCAGAGAGTGTTACCAAAGGCCACTAAACCAGTAAAGCAAATATTGGTCTCCTTGAGTCAAGCAAGACTCCTCCGTCAGCACCAGCTACACCTCACCTGCCTGGTAATACTGTGCAGTAGTGGCAGCCATATGCCTGTATATCCCAAATCTAATAGGCTATTAGCTCTCTCCTTGGAGGAATAACCCATGGCTGATGCCACAAGCTTACATCCTCTAGTGGTTAGGAGATGTTATAAGCAGCCTCAGTAAGACCCTTCATATTTTACAGAAAAAAATGTAATTCATGGATTAACATACCATCCAAATATCTGTGTCTATACCAAAGTAACCTACCATAACAATTAGTACTGTTTAAATACCTATATATCTAATTGCCTGTGCTTCATTAGTAGGATTGAAAGGTTATTCCTGGACAAACTGTCAGCCCATGAAAGGAAACAGTCAGAATTGACCAGAGTCCAAAACAACAGCTCCAGAGAAAGTAGATTGTTTTGCTTCTTGTCCACCTGTGCCCCTTTTCTAAGCCTAGGGAACAATCTGCAGAAGAGGGGGCATGGTAGAATGTAAGGGCTGCTATTGGGGTGAATGGTGAAACTACAACAATATAGACTGGACACTTATTTGATCAACTTGAGTGAACATACAAGCCCCCCAGCTGGATGGTGGGACCCTTGGACTGTGTGGGTTTGGGCACAACTGCTTGCAAATTGGTTTCACATGAAGGATGCTTATACTCATAAATTATTACTTATTGTTAAAAAATGAAAAAAAAATAGAAAAAAACAAGTGAGCATATCCATTTCATTAGTATATAATGTTGTTTTCATCTCTAATAAATGGTAATATGTACACTGAAAAAAAAAGATGTTTCCTATAGACAGGGATGTACCCAGCCAGACACCTGGCACTTTATTACACCTGGATCATGCTATCTTCTGTGACAGGGTAATATGCTGTTTGTTAGATAAGACCTACAGTGAAGTAAAACTTGTTTTTAAGGAGATTTGGGCTGCACTGACCTGGCATGGGCTTTTATAAGTGTGCCTATTGTTAAAAGAGGCTGGCACATACCAGCCTTAAATTCAGCAACTGACCTCTGTAGTTTGCCAACACGATACTGCTGGATGGTGCAGGACCTCCCATTGGTATAGTGACAGATGGGTCAGCTACTGGTCCTTTTTTTCTGATGCTTACTAAGAAATTACTAAAAGGTAAAAGTAAAACTGACTTAGGAGTTGAGCACAGCTTCCAGGTCTGTGTTTTCTCCTCTGAGCTGCATTCTCCTGTAACAGCCTTCTAAATGTTACACGATGGTCCTGTGAGGAGAGGACATAATTTTATCCTTCTTTCCCACTCTCTGTTCCAATGATTCTCCCTACAGCACACAGGTAGTCTATTTAGCTACTGCAGAGCTCAGTGGCCTTTCCTTACTGACATCCCTTTTCACATGGCCTCTCTGCAGCTGAGAGGCACTGGGGGTGGGGGGAGGTCAGACTTCCCCTTGTGTCTAGGCTCCCTGGAAGAATCCCTCTACAAAAACATAACACCTTCCCACCTAGGGTTAGTTTGGGGAAGGGGCTTTGCTTGTACTTTTACCACAGAATGCCAGTGACCCCCGATGGCTGCCTGAATGCTTCATCTGACAATATGAGGATCCACAAAAAACAACTAATTCCAGTCCAGAGCACCAAGGGAACCAGCATTCCAACCTGCCCTACCACCAGGGGACCCCAAAACTTCATAGACAGGAGAAGAGGGCTACTTCAACAACCCCTTTTGTGACTCTTTTTACTAGTAAAGGAGGGACTTATTAGACTTTCCTTATATCCAGCAACTTGGGATGGACCATCTATTATTATTTTGGTTAATAATATGATTCTGTTTAGTGGTTCTAGTATTAATCATATAATATTATAAAAAGCTGTTAGAGAGTCATATTTTACTGAATTCCTGGTCTGTTGTCACAGATATACTTTGTCCAGTTGTTAATTGTGAAGCAACCCCTTTTTGTCATAGTACTTGTAATAATAATACCTAATATAGGGATTTTAGTTAACAGGTTGTTTTTAAGTTCCAAAGGGCCCTTATTAGGTCCTGTAAATTCATTGGGCACAATAGGTGAAAACCTGGGGGGTGTGGTACAAACCATACAACATCATATGGCTCTTCAGTGTCATGGTAAAAGATATTAGACTGGTGCAGTTAACCTTCTTGGATGGTTAATAACTATACTTAAAAGCCAATTCTAATCTGGTTAAAGCGGTTTAAGGCACAGTTTTGTTCCTTGCCCTCCAAGAAGAGGGTGTCTGATTCCCCTGGAACTGGAGTTAAAGACAGTTCTCAGCTGCCATGCAGGTACTGGGGATTGAACCTGGGTCCTCTGCAAGAGCAGTTGGCACTCTTAACCACTAGGCCATCTCTCCAGCCCCCAATCCTAACTACTTCTAATTCACACAACTTCTACATGCTAACTATGCTCCTAACAGCAAGTCATAGCAAAATGGGCAGTTTCTACCACATGTCTCAGATGCTTTCTGATGATATTCTTAGCCCTTTGATTGGTTGGACACGTTGGTTAATTCAGAAACAGAGGTAGGCAAGGTATGGCTTTTTATGGGGTTAAAGTTGTTCCCAGATAATTTGTGAATAGGCTCTGTATCTGTAACATTCCACTTTCTCCAAAGTCATTGAAGTACTAATCATTTGGTCAGCCTTGCAGGAAGATCAGTCCAAGAGTCAGGATTTTCTTTCTGGGACTTTTCTTTCATAACTTAAAAGCAGGCTTCTCACCTCAAAGGGGACAAGAGGGAAGCCAAATAGGAACACAGATTCAGGGGCTCCCGAATTCCATGCTCCAACATGGTAACAGTTACTTAAATTTTTATAGTAATAGAACAAAGAAAAGTCATAAATCAAAACACTTTTCAAATACATTGGTGGAAACAGTAAGTAGGAGACTACAGCAAAAGAGAGCTCTCACCTGTGGGCCTCAGATGCTCTCTAATGGGATGCTTAGCCTTTTGATTGGTGGGAACTGTTTCTTTTGTAAAGTTAATCCATTTGTTAGAAGAATGTTAAGTCAGAAACAGAGGTGGTGTAAAGAGGGACCGGTTATAAGGGAACAAGATAGACTCCATTTTTCTATTTTGTGGAAATACGCCATCCAAGAAACAGCACCCCATCCTGGGATTTGGGTAGAAACCACAGAATATCTCAGTAGCTAACAGGGAAGGACCAAAGGTTGTTTGTTGAAAATAACCAATAGGGAAAGACTGCTGGTTAAACATGTTTGCTCTTCTGTCAGGATGTACTCAGTGAGTAAAATCCCCCCCCCCATGGCGCCACCTAAGCCATCAGGTGGCCGAGACCTATTAGTCTAAAAAATCATGCTTCTTCAGTCCCTATGAATCAGTAACAAAATGCCCAAACTGGAAAAATCCCTGTTTGCAGTTTTTCCTTTAAATAATTCCCCCCTCGCCCCCCAGCTATGGGACCGCTTCTCCCAGCCTGCTGTGTCAGAAGGGTGGCGGTCCAAGATGGAGCTTGAATTAAAGACTCTTTGCATTTACATTGGAGCCGCATGTCCTGGTGGTCTTTTGGGGGGGCGTCCCAGTGATCTGGGCATAACAGTGAGTAAGGAGTGCAACATTCCAAACTCTTGACAGTCATTGAAAAGCTAATCAGTTGGTCAGTCTTGCAGGAAATTCAGTCCAAGAAGCAGGATTTTCTATGTGGGAACTTTTTCACTCACATTCTTCTCCATTTCTCTTGTTTCAGAAGCTGCTCAGAGTTCAACTTTCCTGCCCTAAGTTTTTTTTCTTTGACTGCAATAAAAAATTGTTCTTATACTTCCTCCTGGGTCTGTTTTTAAATTCTTTTATTGACAAGACTAAAACCCCAAAAGGGAACCAGTATTTTCTCTGTAACAGTAAAAGAATTATAGTGCTTTTAAATTGGTTAAAAGTAAAAAAAAAAAAAAAAGAATTATAGTGCATTGAAATAAAACTGTTAGTACAAGTCTTAGCCTTCTTTATTTGACATTTCTTTTAATATTTTGCTCATAACTCTTCTCCCATTGCATGTTGCACATCTCATTTATATGTGTGTGCACAAATATTTATAAAGGGAGATTATAACTTTCTATGCACCTATGTCTTACTGAACTATATAAGACTATCAAAACCTATCTTAAATTTATTGTGTTTCTTCTACTAGAAAAGGAACCATCCTCACAATTGTAAGAAACAGTAGATATTAATCTTTTCTTTCAAACTCTGTAAAACTTTAAGCTTGATTTTTGACAAGGAATTCTAATTTTTTAACCCACTCTACCCTGTAAGACTTCGTTTAAGGAAAGGCCCTGATGCATTCCTGAGCCTGATGGCCTGGGGCAGTGGAGCTCTTGTCCATTTACTCTGATTCTTTAAACCAGCCAACTGGTAAAGACTGTGAGGCTGGGCCCCAGGAAGGACACGGTTGTCTTGAGTTAGGGATAAAAGCCCTCAAGCTTCTGGGTACTTCTGGATCCGACTGATCACATAGGTCACCCTTTTGTAGCAAGTAAAATCTGCCATGGTGAGTTACTTTTTTGTACATGTGTTCTCTGTGCAGTACTGATAGGGGTCCTTGGACCTTGAATTTTATTTCTAGCACAAATAACTTCTGTGTGAGCTCAGCATTAACCTTCCACTCTCTGGCTTTATTCACTGTCCCACCACCTTGATTAAGGTAATTACAGTGGGAATCAATGGCAGAAGATCAGACAGCAAAGGTCAAGAATTGTACCATAGTTCAGTTGCAGTTACTAACTTCTAGTTGCTTTCATTAATTTTTTTAAGGAAATCCAATACTAAATGAATCATTCAGTTCCACAGAGTAGAAAAATGAGAAAACATTTTACTTTAGAGGCATGTTTTGTAAAGAACTGCATGTCATGCAGTGGGTTGCATGTTTTGTAAAGAACTGCGTGTCATGCAGTGGGTTAACTGATCTATTTTCAGAGAAGTTGAGGATCAATGTCCACAGTTGATCATGGGGCCTTGCACAGACAAAAAATGTCTCAGTAAGTAGATCTTTAACAGATTCAGTTACAGAGAGCATATCAGCAGTTACTTGAAAGGAAACAAGTCTCTAACTCCCACTGGCTAGGGGTTAATAGTTATAAGAAGTGAAGAGGGATCAGAACTTGTTAAAAACTTCTTTCTTACCTAGGTGTAATAATTTTTCCTGCCATTGAAGTCTGGAAGCCTGGATGGCCTTTCAGGAGATCTTGGATCAAGTTGGCAGCCTGGGAAGATTCCAGATTCTTCAAATGACTTTCCTTTTGATCTGCAATGCCATAATTTCACTTCACCTTCTACTGGAGAACTTCACTGCAGCCATCCCTGGTCATCGCTGCTGGGTCCCGCTCCTTGATGGTGGCATTGTCTACCACAATGGCAGTGGGATCCTGAGCCAGGAGGCCCTCCTGAGAATCTCCATCCCAATGGACTCTAACCTGAGGCCAGAGAAATGTCGACGCTTCGTTCAACCACAGTGGCATCTCCTTCATCTGAATGGGACATTCTCCAATGTGACAGAGCCAGACACAGAGCTCTGTGTGGATGGCTGGGTGTATGACCAAAGCTCCTTCCTCTCCACCATGGTGACTCAGGTAAGTGGATTCATTTTTCCCTTGAGTTCAACAGTATAGTAGTGTACAGGCTTTTCTTAGTCTTCGTTCTTTTCATCAATATTGATTTTTAATCTATTAAGTTTGTAACATATTTTCTTTTTTTTAAATTTTTAAAATTTTATTTATTTTTTTATGTGTATGAATGTACAGTCTGCATGTAGGTTTGTGCACCCATGTCGTGCAATGCCGTGGAAGTCAGAAGAGGGCATCGGATTCCCCTGGAACTGGAGTTTAAGACAGTTCTCAGCCGCCATGTGGGTGCTGGGAATCGAACCTGGGTCCTCTGCAAGAGCAGTTGGTGCTCTTAACCACTAGGCCATCTTTCCAGTCCCTGTAACATATTTTCAAAGAATTTAACAACTTCAAAAATGAACAGAGACTTAGTCTCCTGGTTCTTCATTCTAAGGATGATTATAATTTAAAATGTAATTCTGTGTCAAGTCAGTTTAGGAGAATAACTAAGACTTTTAAAAAGATTTTACACTTTAAAAAATAAATACTATTTTCAGACAGTACTATTCAGCTTTAATTTAAAAATAAAAATATCTTGGATTGTACAAAACCATAGTGCCTGTTTGGGAGTATGTCTGCACAGTGGGGAGATTGTGTAGCATGTACAAGGCATAGGATTCAATCTCTAGTACTCCAAAAGAGTGTTAATAATTTACCTTCTCTTAGAGGCTAGGATGGGGTGAATTGACAGAACTTGCCTCTGTGCACAAAGCCCTGAGCAAAACCCTTAGTATTGTCATAAATATATAAATAAATAAATGAAATAAAATCAGGGCCAGGCTCTCCTCCCCAAGGACTCACGTGAGAGGGTGGACACAGATATATAGGATCTAGTAAATTCTTTAAGCAGTTTAAATTATTATGCTTTATGGCCAAATTGGAGAAGTTCATAGCATGAGTTAGTAGTGAGTAAGAGCAATATAACCTACAGAATTAGGGAAAGATTCCTAGAGAAAGGTTTGTTTAAGATAGGACTTCAGGTGGTAGAAATCATGTGATGCTGAGATGGGAAGGCGGGGTTTGTAGAATGAAATTTGAAGACCATGTTGAAAGGTTTTGATCAACTCTGAATGAGAGGCTATATGTTTTACTTTGCTGGTTTCTATCTCTTCCAGTGGGACCTGGTCTGTGACTCTCAGTCATTGACTTCAATAGCTAAATTTGTGTTCTTAAGTGGTATGTTCATAGGAAACATCCTAGGTGGCTATTTAACAGACAGGTGAGTGTTTCTGGTTCACAGGTATCTATATGTGAGTATTTTAATAATTTATGAATCATTCATTAATTATGAAGTAGTCACTTGAAATAATATTATTCTAGCTGTATCTTTGACCTAAAAGCTCTCCAGACATGAATGGAAGGTTTCAGTCAGGGTGATAACTGTTATTTATAAGTCCATGTTTTGTGTGGACACGGAAATAGCATATCCATGAGACATGGGGGTGTTTCAGGATGGGGTTTAGCGAGATGGTGTCACAACATGGTTTAGAAAGATGAAAAAGAGGCCGGGCGTGGTGGCGCACACCTTTAATCCTAGCACTTGGGAGGCAGAGGCAGGTGGATATTTGTGAGTTCAAGGCCAGCCTGCTCTACAGAGTGAGTTCCAGGACAGCTGGGGCTACAGGGTGACCCTGTCTCGAAAAGACAAAAAAAAAGAAAGATGAAAAAGAGTTAACTAAAGACCACGTTGGTTTTGCCCTATTTCAATTTTTTTTTTTTTTAATATGGAAAACAACATCGTCTCTTTTGGTCAGGGGCACCATGTGTTCTCTCTCCTGGACACTGCACTTGAACAGGTGTGGTGCATGGAGAAGAGCTGTTATATCTTAGTTGCTCAAGCATCATGGGCAGAATGCCCTTTGGTACCTGTGGAATACATGACAGTGTGCCAGTGTGGTGCACTGTGGCAGTCACCTTGATTTTTGCTTTTGCCGAAGTAGCCTTCTAAAAGTCGTAGTTTCAGACATATGAAGTAACTCACTTAATGACAACTGGAGTCACAACCCATTGTACGAGCATTTGCATTCTGTGCTTGAAAATACCTCTTTTAAAATAGACGACCACTTCTGACAAGCAGTGTGCTGCATTTTCTTTAAAAATTTTTTTATTTATTTATTTTTTTAATTTATTTTTTTTTAAATTTATTTTTGTATGTGTATGAGTGTACTGTCTGCATGCAGGTTTGTGCACCCGTGTCGTGCAATGCCGCGGAGGTCAGAAGAGGGTGTCGGATTCCCCTGGAACTGGAGTTCTCCTGGAATTGGAGTTTCAGACGGTTCTCAGCCGCCATGTGGGTGCTGGGGATCGAACCCGGGTCCTCTGCAAGAGCGGTTGGCGCTCTTAACCGCTAGGCCATCTCTCCAGCCCCTATTTATTTATTTTTTATGTATATGAATGTACTGTCTGTACGTAGGTTGGTGGACCCGTGTCGTGCAATGCAGCGGAGGTCAGAAGAGGGAGTCTGATTCCCCTGGAACTGGAGTTAAAGACAGTTCTTAACCACCATGTGGGTGCTGAGAATCAAACCCAGGTCCTTTGCAAGAGCAGTCGGTGCGCCCAGAGCTTGCCTTTGCTGCCTTGTGAAAATGCAGCAAGCTAGGGCTGGAGAGATGACTCAGCTGTTAAAAGCACCGACTGCTCTTGCAGAGGACCCGGGTTCGATTCCCAGCACCCACTTGGCGGCTAAGAACTGTCTTTAACTCCAGTTCCAGGGAAATCTGACACCCTCTTCTGACATCCGCAGCATTGCACGACATGGGTGCACCAACCTACATGCAGACAGTACATTCATACACCTAAGAAATAATAGATAAAAAAGGAAGAGTTTATTTGAGCTTATAGTTCAGGGGAATTGAGTCCACCATGGTGGGGAGGCATGGTAGCAGGACATGCTGGAACAGGAGCAGAAAGCAGAGGCTCACATCTCCAAGCAGGTGCTTTTCTATACAGCTGAATAATATTCCATGTGTATATGTACCACATTTTATTTATCCATTCATCTGTTGATGGACACCTGGAGTGGTTAAATTTCCTTGTTATCATGAATGTAGCAGCAATAAACATGGATGTGCAAGTCTGTGTGGTAGGACAGGGAGTCTTTTGGGTAGATATCCAGAAGTGGTATAGATGGATCATATGGTAATTCTGTTTTTAATTTTTTTGAGGACCCTCCATGCTGATTTTCATAATGGCTAGATTAATTTGCACACCCACTTGCAGTGAA
This sequence comes from Rhizomys pruinosus, assembly GCA_009823505.1. Taxonomy (NCBI): domain Eukaryota; kingdom Metazoa; phylum Chordata; class Mammalia; order Rodentia; family Spalacidae; genus Rhizomys; species Rhizomys pruinosus. The sequence goes on from VZQC01004376.1 coordinate 3,688,930, forward strand.
TAATAGTTCTTTCCAGATATCACCTCTAACATTTATTGTCAGATGTCTTAATTGTAACATTCTGACTGTTGTATCCATTCTCATAATTAATGAAATTTGAAAGATTCCTCTTGAAAGTATCATACTGGCTAGTAATATTTCAAGTAGGAATCTTAGAGAAACACTTTCAGAGCATAACAGGTATAAGATCTGCTTTACATGGGGACAGTGCATATATGGAATATGTCAATTAACCCATATTGGTTGGGTGTACTGTTCATTCAAATATCCTGAGTCTTGGATATTCTCTATATTTTTTTGTTGGTTACTGAGAGAGTGATGCTAAAATCTCTAACTCAAGCTATTTTTTCCTTTAATTTTGAATTTTTGTTTTGTGTATTTGAAAGTACTGTTTATATAAATGTAATTTTGAGAGTTTACCATTATAATCTGTGCTTCTTTTCCCAATGAACACTCATTAAATATTTATTTATTATTTGTGGGTTTTGCATATATATATATAGTCTTTTCAAGACAGGGTCTCCCTGTAGCTCTAGCTGGCCTGGAACTTGTTATGTAAACTAGGCTGGCCTTGAACTCACAGAGATCTGCCTGCCTCTGCCTCCCAAGTGCTGTGCTTAATGGCATAGCCCCAGCTGGCCAGGAACTTGTTATGTAAACTAGGCTGGACTTGAACTCACAGATATCTGCCTGCCTCTGCCTCCCAAGTGCTGTGCTTAATGGCATAGCCCCAGCTGGCCTGGAACTTGTTATGTAAACTAGGCTGGCCTTGAACTCACAGAGATCTGCCTGCCTCTGCCTCCTAAGGGATGGGATTAAAGGCATGTGCCACTACACCTGGCTGGATTTTGTATTCTTTTTAAAATTTATTTATTTTTATATGTGTGTGAATGTACTGTTTGCATGTAGGTCTGTGCACCCATGTTGTGCAATGCTGGGGAGGTCAGAAGGGGGTGTCAGATTCCCCTGGAACTGGAGTTAAAGACGGTTCTCAGCTGCCATGTGGGTGCTGGGGATCGAACCCGGGTCCTCTGCAAGAGCAGTCGGTGGTGCTCTTAACCTCTGAGCCATCTCTCCAGCCCTGGATTTTGTATTTTTAAAAATATTTTATTTATTAGTTATATGTACGTGTAGGTGTATTGCTGGCATGTAAGGAGGTGCACGCATGTCATGCAGTGCCTTTGGAGGTCAGAAGAGGGCGTCCGATCCCCTGGAACTGAAGTTAGGGACAGTTGTTAGCCTCCATATGGTTACTGGGAATTGAACCCAGGTCTTCTGCAAGAGCAGCCAGTGCTCTTAACCACTGAGCCATTTCTCCAGTCCCAGGGTTTTGTATTTTTTAAAAGATGTCTCATGGGGCTGGAGAAATAGCCTAGCGGTTAAGAGTGCCGACTGCTCTTGCAGAGGACCCGGGTTCGATCCCCAGCACCCACGTGGCAGCTGAGAACCGTCTGTAACTCCGATTCCAGGAGAACTCCAGTTCCAGGGGAATCCGACATCCTCTTCTGACCTCCCCAGCATTGCACGACATGGGTGCACAGACCTGCATGCAGACAGTACATTCATACACATAAATAAATAAATAAATAAATAAATAAATAAATAAATAATAAAAAAAGTGTCTCACTACGTTGCACATACGGGCCTCTATGTATGTTCCAAGGTAGCCTTGAAATCGCAATCTTTATACTTCAACCTCCCATGTTCTAGAATTATTGGTGTTAAAGCAGATGTTAGGGTTAAAAGTGTTTCTAACACTGGGAAAGATGAAGTTTGTGTATGAGACAGCCAAGCTATTCAAACGAGCGGAAGGAATGGGTCTGGGAAGACACCAAAGCTGGTCTTAGGAGGCTCTCACTGGATCTCACGGAGTTTCTCTCTGAGGACCACGTACAAGTCATCTTCACATTCTGCCCTAATAAATACTTCAGTTTATGAGTGATTATGCCTTTGTATGTATTCATGCACATAACTGTAACAGACTGAATTGTGGGTAAAGACAGCTTCTAAGAAAGGCTTTTCCTTTCCATGGAAGGAGAATACCCAAGATCAGTCCAGGGGAGGGGCAAGGTGAAGAAAAATGGTAGATCAAGACTTACAAGTTCAGATATGAGAGGCAGACCTTCCACTGCCTCTTGGCTCAGTCCACTCTCTACTCTGCATAATCATTTCTGTTTTTACTAAGTGTATGCTAAAAAATAAACTGACTAGTTGCACTACCTGGACACAGCAACGGGTGGCTGCCAAAGCTGACATTAGTGGAGACATGAGGAGATACCTCTCCCCACAGTGATTCACTTCTGCAGCCTGCATCAGTCTTGAACTTTCTATGTATTCCAGTGTGGTTTTCAGACCATAATCTCTGTGCCATGCTGGAATGTGCAGGTCTTGTGTGGCAACCAGAAGTGGCTGTGAGTTCCTGAGGGCAGTGGCCCTGTAATGACCAGGAGATGGTTTCATTCCAGCACCGTTGGCCTCTGGCTCTTTCTGCCCCCTTTCTCAGTGGTCTCTGAGGCTTGTGGGCAACATCTTATTCTTCTTTTTTTTTTTTTTTTTGTCTTTTTGAGACAGGGTCTCCCTGTAGCTCCAGCTGTCCTGGAACTCACTATGTAGACCAGGCTGGCCTTGAACTCACAGAGATCCACCTGCCTCTGCCTCCCAAGTGCTGAACATCTTATTCTTACAGTTGACATGGGATATGTTAATTGATAATTTTTTCCATTTAGTCAAAGAACTAGTTAAATTTAGATCTGTATTTTGAATTCATTTTCATTGACATTGTTAGTCTTTTCACATGTGATATAATTTCTGCTATAGTTACATTTACTCTGTAATTTTATTTTATTTTTAATTTTTATTCATATATTTTTTTAAGGGATTCACAATGTAAGAGCACAGTTGTTTTCAGATCACATTAACGTTGCTCAGTTTGCCTTACAACTAGGTAATTGGCACTAGCATCCACAGATGAGGGATACCATTCGTCGTTTGTTTTTCTGGGACTGTTACTTCACTCAGCATGATATCTTCTAGCTCCATCCATTTACCTGCAAAGCTCATGATGTCATCTTTCTTTACTGCTGCATAGAACTCCATTGTGTAGATGTACCATTTTCTCTATCCACTCATCAATTGAGGGGCACTTAGGTTGGTTCCAGCTCTTTGCTATTGTGAAGGGGGCTGCAATAAACATGGCTGCATATGTGTCTCTGCAGTAAGATGAGTCTTGTGGGTATATACCCAGGAGTGGTATGGCTGGGTCAGGTGGCAAGTTCATTCTGAGTCTTCCAAGGGTTCTCCACACTGCTTTCCATAGTGGTTGTACAAGTTTACTTCCCACCAGCCGTGGATGAGTGTTCCCCTTTCTCCACAATGTCTCCAGCACTTGGTATCATTTGTTTTCTTGATCCTAGCCAGTCTTATTGGAGTGAGATATCTTAAAGTGGTTTTAATTTGCATTTCCTTAATTATTAGCTCAGCCATCTCTAATTCCTCACTGTTCAGCTCTTTTGAGTGATTCATTTATCTTTCTTCTTTGTTTTTTGAACAGTTTATATACTCTGGAAATCAATGCTTTGTCAGATGTATCTGGATGTTTTGTGATTATGAAATCAGGCAGTGATTATTTTACATTCATTATATATATAAAAGCAATTCTTTCGTTATTTTATATTTTCTCACTTTTTTTGCCCCAGGTGTCCTGGAACTCACTCTGTAGATGAGACCAGCCTTGAACTCACAGAGATCTGCCTGCCTTTACCTAGACAAAGTTGTCTTCCACAAATACCATTCCTAAGTGTTTCTCTTTCAACTGGCCATAGTTCTCTTTTTCTTGTCCTTTTTATTATTTTTTATTGTTATAAAAATTGGCATTTGGTTATTATAATGTCAAAAGTCCAGAATTCAGATTCTCTCTATTTCAAAGATTGTTCTTGAATTGTTTTATTGTTGAAAGATCATACGCTACTTTTATAACTTTACACAACTGTTTTCACAAAGACTATTTGTTGTCCTATGTTATCATGAATTCTGTTTCTTTGCATCATGCTGTGTAAAATTTGATATATATTTCCTGACGTGTCAGCATATCTTTACACACACACACACACACACACACACACTTTTTTTTAAGATCGTCATCTACTATGACACTCCTTCAAGACTAAATAAATTTTCCTTTAATGCTAGAGATCATTTGATGTGTAAGCTTAAATTCACTTGTATGTCTGGTGGATTTTTCTAGGTTAATTTTCTATCCTGCCACTTTACTGAAGCTCTTAATTGTTTCTAGGAGTTTTCTGGTGGAGTTTTTATCATCCCTTAAGTAAACAATAGTATCATCAGCAAAAAAGGAAAGCTTGACTTCCTCTTTTCCAATTAGTACTCCTTTAATTTCTTTTTCTTGCCTTATTGCCCTAGCAAGTGTTTCAAGCACTATATTGAAGAGGAGTGGTGATGGGGGTAGCCTTGCCAAGTTCCCCTTAAAGGAGAATGTTTCTGTCTCTTCTCCATTTAGGATGATGTTGGCTGTGGGTTTCCCGTATATGGTGTAATTTTATTTTTAAGTAATCTACCAGACATACAAGTGAATGTAGAAAGCTCTGCATGCTGCCTGATGAGACAGGCATATTCATGCAGCATGGAGAGCTTAAGCTTACACATCTGCCTGCTTTCATAATCACAAAACATCCCAGTATACTGTTAATAAGAGATAATTCTATTGTGTTAATTTATTAGTTACTTTTCTCATCTCTGTTAACAAATTTCTTTTTATTTATTTATTTAAAAAAATTTTTTTATTAATTATATTTATTTCTGTATGTGTCTGCATGCAGGTCTGTGCACCCGTGTCGTGCAATGCCGCGGAGGTCAGAAGAGGGTCTCAGATTCCCCTGGAACTGGAGTTCTCCTGGAATTGGAGTTTCAGACGGTTCTCGGCCGCCATGTGGGTGCTGGGGATCGAACCCGGGTCCTCTGTAAGAGCGGTCGGCGCTCTTAACCGCTAGGCCATCTCTCCAGCCCCTAGCAAAGGTTCTAGAACGGTGCCACCAACTGGGACTAAATGTTTGAACTTATAAATATTTGGGGGATGTTATACATAAAAGCCATGAGTTAACTACATTTTTCTTATTAATGTTTTACAAAGTGTGATTTTTTTGATGTTTGCACACATTTAAATCGTTTCTTGTTATTGTTATGTTTTTGAGACAGAGCCTCGTTCTCTGACCCAGGCTGGCACAGAGCGCATGCTACCCTTGGTCTATGCCTCCTTCCCACTTGCTTACGGCTTGCTACATGCCTGAGCTTACAGGCATGAGATACCAAACTCAGCTCTCAGTTCCGCTTCTGTACAAGTGTCTTACTCCTTCTTCTTTGTGCAGCTCTCTCTGTTTGTTGAGAAAACATACATATCCCTATTTGTACCTCTACTTCATTTTCCTAATTCCCACAGAATGCTACACAGCGGAGCTCAGAAGTGAATGTTCTGGAACTTTCTTCAGAAAAAGCTTAACATCCAAGAATGACCACATTTACCAATTTTACAAGTGACTCTTTTTATGAGAATATATGTCATTTATTTTTATATACCAACTACACCCCCGCTAATCCCCAACCCTAAACCCCCATAAATAGGTGAAGGCTTAATTACCTATGTGTTCTTTTGACTGACCAAGCTTTATAAAAACTCCTATTTTATCATTTCATTTAACAGTCCATTTATTTATACATTCTCCATTTTGAATTGAAACACAAATCAGGAATGATGTATGCATTGTTTAAATACTCATAAAATATAATGTATAATAAAAATATAATGTATAATGTTATAAAGAAACATGTTGTAGAGAGTAGCAAATATAATAGCAGTTCAATCACCACCAGCTTTGTCCACTTGTCAGTATGGCTGCTCCTCTAACATCAGTGCACCTGATTTTGCTTAATTTGGCAGAAAGGATTCCTCTCCTAGTAGACTATGAATCTCTGCTTTCTTATTTTGAATCTCTGTTTTTTTTATATTTCTTCAATCTCCATGTTGCTTGATTCTTTCCTCATAACTTTCTATAAGTTCCTATGTCTGCATTGTGGCTTTTTCATATAGTATACAAGAAAGTGGAATGCTGCCCAAGGTCATTAAATCCAAATAACAGAGAGAAACCTTCATGCAGGCCATCATCAAGTAGGGTCTATTGTTTTACAAATATGCCCATGATATCACTTTAATAATATATCAGCATTCCTAGATTCCCAAATGCTGGTTTTGACATACAAATATTAAAAACACTCCATGTAATCTGTTATATTCTGGTCTGAATGTGAAATGTCACCTACAGAATTCTGTCTCCCAGCTGATGGAGGTGGTTTAGGAAGTTATGGAAACTTTGGATGTGGGGGCTGACTGGCACACTAGAGTTTTTTTTCCCAGGAGATATTGATGGAGATACCAACTTCTGAGTCCAGTCTGAACTCTGCTGCCTGAGTCAGATACCATGTGAGGAACTTTTACATGCTTCTGCCGCCATTGGGGCACTCCGTCATGCCTTCTGCACTGTGGTGGACTGTACCATCCGGAGCTGTGAGCCGAAACACAGCTTTTGTCCTTTAATTGGATTCTAGCAAGTATTTTGTCACAGTAATGAAGCAAGTAACTAATCCATAAGCTAAAGACATACTTTAGTGGGACAAATTTATGATGTGCTAAAAATCTGATATTGTACCTTTTTTTTTTTTTTTTTCTTTATGTGTATGAATGTACTGTCTGCATGCAGGTTTGTGCACCCGTGTCATGCAATGCCGCGGAGGTCAGAAGAGGGTGTCGGATTCCCCTGGAACTGGAGTTCTCCTGGAATTGGAGTTTCAGACGGCTCTCGGCCGCCATGTGGGTGCTGGGAATTGAACCCGGGTCCTCTGTAAGGCAGTCGGCGCTCTTAACCACTAGGCCATCTCTCTAGCCCCCCGATATTGTACCTTGTAATGCATGGCTTGAATCTGGTAATAAATTGGAGAAGCTGCTTTAGGTATCCACAGTGTTTATTTACAAACACAGAAAGTTACTTCGGAGGCTAGATATTCGTCCTCCTGGTTATTTCTCGATTGTTTATAACTTCAGTGCATCCTATCTTCAAGTTTTGTGACTACTGTTATTGTTGCCGTAATTGAATCTTTCCTATTCCCTCAGATTCGGAAGGAAGTTAATTTTCATATGTTTTTTACTGCAAATGGCCATCACTGAAACCTGTGCAGCTTTAGTTCCCAACTTCTCCACCTACTGCTTACTACGCTTCCTGGCAGGGGTTTCTACCTCATGCACCACAACAAATATTATGTTGCTCAGTAAGTCAAAGCTTTTGATGGCAGACATTGTGCAAACATTGATTTTGGCCCTGGATATCAAACCTTTGTTTCAAGTCAATATTGTTTTTTTTTTTTTTTTCTTTAAGTGGTAGAATGGACAAAGCCTAAATTCCAAGCCTTGGTGATGGCGATGGCATTCTCTGCTGCTAGCTTGGGACAGATACTACTAGGAGGAGTGGCTTTTGCAGTACGAAACTGGCACCACCTCCAGCTGGCGACATCTATACCAATATTTTTCTTACTTATACCCACAAGGTATGGGATTTCTTTCCTCCTCCATCTTGTGGAATTCTGGGATGAGAATGAACATGGAGTCAGGACATGAGAAATGCATTTTGTCCTTGGGCTACAGCTGATGATGTACTTCTATGTGTCTTTGTGTGTAACAAGAGAAGAGCAAGCAGACACACCAGGTTAAACTGATGAGATTAGATTCAAGATCAGCTTTAGGCATTTTTATAAAACTATACATAAGTGTGACAGGAGATATTATTATTCTGAACATCAATTCTGTTTTTTAGTTTCTAACTGGACAGAATTCATAATATGCAAATATATTTCACCTTATGGGTCAATAACAAATAATTGCAGTGGAAGTATATGCAAAATATCAGATATAATTACAGTAGACATGCACTATTTGATATTCAAATTTTATTTTGCATACATAACTTGTATATATTAGAAAAAAAACTATAAAAAGAGGGACTAGCAATGAATCATTGCTGAACATTCTTGGTCTTTCTGTCTATCTTTGCTACCAAGCCTTAACTACCCAGGTGATAATGGAATTTTTGCAAAAATATTTTCCTTCATAAAAGCTTCACTATGGTTTATAGTTATATAAGTGGCTTTCCAAGAACATATTTTGAACATTTTGGTGACCTTCAACTTTGCAGGTGATTTGAATGTAAGAGTTAAAAAAGCAAATTTACACCAGGTGTGGTGGCGCATGCCTTTAATCCTAGCACTTGGGAGGCAGAGACAGGTGGATCTTTGTGAGTTCAAGGCCAGCCTGGTCTACAAAGTGAGTTCCAGGACAGCTGGGACTACAGGGAGGCCTTGTCTTGAAACAAACAAACAAACAAACAAACAAACAAACAAACAACCAAAAAGCAAATTTACTTCCATTAGTATTTAATGAGGGAAAAGCATGTTTCTGGGTTTAAGGCTGTAGGCAGAGTGGCCTGCGTGCTTCATTTTCTCTTTGTAACCCTCTTCTGTTCTCTTTATATTTTTTATTTTGAAATATTAAAACGTTGATTATATATCTAGACAGAATATATTTTAAGTTTTTAAATTTTAATTTTCATATGTTTTTTGAAAAATTCATACATGTATACAGTATATTTTGCCCACGCCCACCCCTCACAGTTCTTTTACTCCAGCTTTTTTCTTCAGGACCTCTGTCATCTGTCTTTCCTACTTCATATCTATTTATTTATTTATTTATTTATTTATTTATTTATTTATTTATTTTATTTACTCATTATTTCTTTGCCCACTTAGTCCATTTAATACCACCCATGTACCCATGGGCATGGAGTCACCCAGTGGGATATGAGGAACCTAGTGGTGACCACACTCTCAAAGAAAAGGGACTTTCCCTTTGACAGTCATCAACTGTCAAAAGTTCCTCAATTAGGCATGGGGCCTCAGGAACCCCTCTCTCATCTCTGAGAATCAACTCATTTTAAATGAGTTCCATCTTGCGGAGGTCTCTCATCTCTGCTGGGATTTTAAATGGGTTCCATCTTGTGGAGGTCTCATTCAGGTAACCACAACTACCATGAGTGCAGGTGTTCAACAGTCATGTCACACCCAGAAGACAGCTTTTCACAGCACTCTTCCCTGTCTTCTGGCTCTTACATTCTTTTCACCGTTTCTTGTGCTATGTTCCCTAAGCCTTGCATGGAGGGTTCACGTAGTCCGTCTATGACTGAGCAATCACAGTCATGTATTCTTAGCATTTTGAACAGTTATGAGACTTTGCAGTAACCACCACCCTCTGTAATGAGAAGCTTCTCTGATCAAGATTTAATAGCACAAATCTATGGGTATAAACAAAAATATTTACAAAGCAGTTGGACATGACCAATTAGTGAAATAACATCAATATATTCTCCTCTAGGGACTATTTCTTTTCTTTTCTTTTCTTTTTTTTTTTTTTTTTTTGACTTTTTGAGATAGGGTCTCCCTTTAGTCTCAGCTGGCCTGGAACTTGCTATGTAGACCAGGCTGGCCTTGAACTCACAGAGATCTACCTGTCTCTGCCTCCCAAGTGCTAGGATTAAAGGCATGTGCCACCACACCTGACTCTCTAGGGACTATTTCTAAAGCCATGGGTTTTGATCATATTTCTAGAGCCAGGCATGAATTTCCTTCTATAGAGTAATCCTCCAAGCCAATCTAGAGAGCAATTCGTTACTCCCATAAACAGCCCTGCTACATTGTACCAGTGGGCACCCATCATGTGGCAGATCAGTATTTTAGCATGCAGGGTCCACCACCGGATAAGACCACTGATGTCTTTCCTCCCCCACCAGTCTGCATAGCACCTTCTAGCACTAACAAAGCTAGCCAGAAGGCAGAGGTTTTTGGTAAATTTAAGATTGATTTCTTTGTGTCCTGCAGCCAAAGTGTGTAGTGTCTTCAACAATAGGATCTTGCTATCTAGTTATGATGGGCAACCAAGAACAATGTCAATACCTTGTACTGTTTGTTGGTGGTGCTGGGGCCTTCCTGACCAAGGTAACTTGTGCCCAACACTGAGATTTTTCATTTAATCACCCATTGTCTACTGGGAGTAACAATGCAGGGTATTTCTGACCAGAATCCCTAAACAAAAGAATTATGTTTTCAATTAGCTTACCTACTATTGGGAATTCCTAAGGCTTCTTCACAATCCTTAGTTTGGATGACTCCATTCCTTACCCCTCATTTCCCTCACCCCCTGCTCCCATCCCCACATTAACTCCCAGTATTCTGCTGCTCTTCTTTCCTATCACGTGTACTCTAACATCCCTTTACTGTATACACATTTGTCCTTGAATTGCCGGGTCATAGGCTCCTGAGCAGCTTCTTCATGCACTCTTCATTTTGGTTAAGCCTTCCCCTTGTCTCATGTCCCCACTTGTTTGAGCCCTTCTATCCTTGGAATTCCTCTTCTTTGCTTCCATTTTACATTTATTTGACTATCCCCCTCACTAAATTTGTACCCTGCACCCCAATAACCCATGTTTTATTTCCTGTTTTCCCACATGTACTCCATGTTAAACACACAAAACAAATAACTTGAGGCTAGGATGCTCATATGAAAGAGGACATGCAGCATTTGTCTTTTAGGGCTTGGGTGAGTTCACTTAGAATAACATTTTTCCAGTTCTATCCTTTTACCTGTAAATTCAATGATTTCATTTTTCTTCACAGATGAGTAATATTCCATTGTTTATTTATACCATATTTGCATCATCTTTTAGTCAGTTGATGGACAGCTAGGTTGTTTCCATTTATTAGTTGATGTGATTAGTGCAGCAATGAACATGGATATATAGATATCTCTCATAAGGTATAAAGTCCTTTGGGTATATGCCTAGGAGTGATGTGGCTGCTTAGGCATATATGAAGTTGTTTCTATTTTTTTAAATACCTCAGACTAATTTCCAAAGTGGCCACACTAGCTCACACTATCCATCAACAGTGTACAATCTCTCTCATGGCCCCACATCCATGCCATAATTTGTTGTCATTTGTATTCCTGACTGTGGTGAGACAAAATATTAAAGTAGTTTTAATCTGTATTTTCCTACAACAAACATACTGAGAAAGAAGTCAGGAAAACAATTCCATTCATGATGCCTCAAAACCCATAAAGTATCTTGAAATAAATCTGACCAAAGAAATGAAATACTTGTGTAATAAATACTTTAAGACACTGTAGTAATTGAAGAGGATACCAGAAGATGGAAAGACCTCCCATGCTTGTGGATCAGTAAAAATAATATCATGAAAATAGTCATCCCACTGAAAGAAAGCTGCAGGTTCAGCATAGTCACCATTAAGATTTGAACACCATTTTTCATAGAAATTGAAGAAATAATCTCAAATTTCATAAGGAAACACAAAAAACCTGGGACAGCCAAAACAATCCTGAACAAAAAAGAACTGCTGGAGGCATCACCGTCCCTGATTTCAAATTATATTACAGAGCTATAGTAATAAAAACAGTATGGTATTGGCATAAAAACACATTGATCAATAGAATAGAACTAAGGGCCCAGATTTAAGTCCATGCATTTACAGGTACCTGATTTTTGACAAAGGGGCCCAAAACACACATTGGAGACATAACAGCATGTTTAACATGGGTTCTGGTTAAACTAGATGGCCAAATGTAGAAGGATATTGAGCAATTTCAAAAGTGTTTACTAGCAATTTCTATTTATTCTTTTGAGAACTCTATTCATTTCCATAGCCCATTTTTATTCTTGGGTTCTCCATTTTATCAGTGTTTTGTTTTTGGAGTTCTTTGTATATTCTAGAGATTAATCCTTTGTAGGATATCCTTTTGCAAAGATTTTCTTCCATTCTGTGGACTGCCTCTTCTCTTGATTAACAGTTTCCTTTTGCTGTACAGAAGCTTTTTAGTTTCCATAAATCCCATTTGTCAAAGTTGACCTTATTTCCTGAATCACCAGAGTGCTATTTAGAAAGTGTACCTGTGCCTATAAGTTAAATTATACTGTAAGTTAAATTATACTCCCTTTCTTTTCTTCTGGCAGTTTCATAGTATTAGGTCTTAGTTAAGGTCCTTGGTCCATTTGGAGTTGAATTTTGTTCAGGGAGGAGAGGTAATTATCTAGTTTCATTTTTCTGCATGTCGAAATCCAAGTTTTCTAGAACTTTTTATTGAAGATGTTGTCTTTTCTCCAATGTATTTTTTAAAGTTTTTGCCAAAGATTTGGTAGCTGTAGTTGTGTGGATTGAAATCTTGGTTCTGTTCTGTTCTGTTCTGTTCCATTCCATTCCATTCCATTCCGTTCCATCTTGTTCCATCCTGTTCCATTCCATTCTATTCTAATCACTTTACATGTCTCTTTTGTCCCAGTACAATGCTATCTTTTATTATATGGCACTGTAGTATAACTTGAGATCAAGTTCAGCAGTATTCTTTTTGTTCAGGATTGCTTTGACAGTCTTCTGTGCTTTGTGTTTCCATGAAGCACAAAGATCATGAAGAACAGGACCTAGAATTTTGATTGGGGTTTCATTGATTCTGTAGATTGCTTTTAGTAGGATGGCTATTTTCAAAATATTAATTCTCTCCATTCATGAGAATGGGAGGCCTTTCTCTCTTTAGGTATCTTCCTCAATTTCTTTTTTCACTGTCTCAAAATTTTCACTGTAGACGTCTTTAATTTATCTGGTTAGGTTTATTCCCATTTTTTTTGGTGGCTGTTGTAAATCAGATTATGTGTCTGGTTTCTTTTTCAGGATGCTTGACACTGATATGTAAGAAGTCTGCTGATTTCTGTGTTAATTTTCTACTCTAAATCTTTCCTAAAAGTACCAGCTAGCTACTTTGGTTGAGTCTTTTTTTTTTTATTTTTTATTGAGCATTTGCACATTTCATACATGGGTTCCTAATCAAATTCAGTTGCCCATGCTCCAATCTCCCCATCAGAACTCATGCATTACATCATCCAAATTAAGTCTTATCCAGTCGAGCTTTTGAACCAGAATGTCCGTCTGTGCAAATTCATCCACTGGAGTCTAGTCAGCACATCTTGAAATCTTAAGTAAGGCATAGTCTTCCTCACCCAGCAGGCATCAGTCTCCAGTAGTTCTCAGTCTATGGCCAGCCCACCACCCATTTCTCTTGCTCTACTCTGAGGTCTTGTCTGAGTTGGCGTGGGTTCTGTGCCTGATGCCAATATCACCAGACGTCCACACGTGAGAACTTCCAGTAGTGTGAAAGCCTCTGTTTCCCCTGTGTTCATACACCAGCCCTGGCTCTTACACTCTTTCCGCCTCCTCTTCTGTAAAGATCCCTGAGCTGTAGGTGGGCGAGGTTTAATATAGGAGTCCCATCCAGGGACACACACTCTGGAGGCTCCTGTTCTTTGAAATTTGGTTAGTTGTGGCCTTCTGTGTGCATTGCATTATATCGTATAAGGAGGCTTCGCTGGTGAGAGTTGAGGGATGCACTCATCACTGATGAGAGTTGAGGGATGCACTCATCACTGGTGAGAGTTGAGGGATGCACTCATCAGTGATGAGAGTTGAGGGATGCTCTCATCACTGGTGAGAGTTGAGGGGTGCACTCATCACTCGTGAGAGTTGAGGGGTGCTCTCATTTTCTCTCTGCTCCTCCTTCTGTTATGTTCCATGAGTCTTAGGTGTAGAGGTTCAACTGTAGCTGTGTCTCTTAAGACTGAGCAAATTTCAGATGCATATTTTCTGTATCTGACCAGTTGTGAGATTCTGCAGTAGCCTCCATCCTTTGCAAAGAGAAGCTTCTTTGATGAGCAGTGTACGGTATGCTTATCTGAAATATAAGATTCCATATTTAGCACATGGTAAGAAATTTCATTTGTCTAGAGATATGGCAGAGATAGGTTTTTTTTTTTCTAGGAGCTTTGTCCTCTTTGGCTCTGTGTATTTGGCCGAGTTTACAGTTGCTTCCATGAGTTCACTCCCATTGATTGGGTTTCAAGTCCAATTAGATAGCTATTGATTATCTCCCAGATAAAAGCACCACTACTGCATCAATAGAGGTTGTTTGTTGTGCAGCTCATTATGGTGATTAGGCTTTAGGGCTGGGTTGTACCATTGATTGATTTTCTCCCTTAGCAGTGTGCATGATATCTAGTATTATGACCGCTAAACTTCAGGTAGAAGGCTTCCAGGTCATCCCTCCTCCATTACTCAAATGTCTGTTTTGAACAGTAGGGTCTTATTTTTCTTTTCTTTTTTATTTCATTTTTTAAACAATAAGTAATAAGTAATAAGTTATGAGTACAAGCATTCTTCATGTAAAACCAATTTGCAAGCAGCTATGTCCAAACCCACACAGCCCAAGGCTCCCACTATCCAGATGGAGGGGCTTGTATGTACAATCATGTTGATCAAATGAGTGTCCAGTCTATATTGCTGTAGTTTTACCATTCACCCCAATCGCAGCCCTTACACTCTACCACACCCCCTCTTTCACAGATTGTTCCCTAGGCTTAGAAAAGGGGCACAGGTGGTCAAGAAGCAAAACAGTCTACTTTCTCTGGAGTTGTTTTGGACTCTGATCAGTTCAGGATGTTTTATTTTCATGGGTTGACAGTTTGTCCAGGAATAACATTTCTATCCTACTAATGAAGCACAAGCAATTAGATATACAGGTATTTAAGCAGTACTAATTATTATGGTAGCTTACTTTGGTATAGACACAGATGTTTGGATGGTATGCTAATCCATGAATTATGTTTTTTTCTGTAAAAGATGACAAGGTCTTACTGTGGCTTATAACATCTCCTAACCACTAGAGGATGTAAGCTTGTGGCATCAGCCATGAATTATTCTTCCAAGGAGAGAGCTAATAGCCAATTATTTTTGGGATACACAGACATATGGCTGCCACTGCTGCACAGTATTTCCAGGCAGGTGAGGTATAGCTGATGCTGACAGAGGAGTCTTGCTTGACTCAAGGAGAGCAATATTTGATTTATTGGTTTAGTGGCCTTTGGTAACACTCTCTGGCATTCCAGAGACCAACTGTACACTTGTAAGTGTGGTCTTAATACATCTTTCCCATGCTTACATCATGTCTTCGACAGCAGGGCCTTACCACCTCTCTTCTTGCAGGTATCCCAGTTTACAGGCAAGAAGCCTTTACCTTTTGGGGGGCTTGGATCTTCTGGTCAACATCTCCTTGGCAGAATAATCCATTGCTGATATCAGAGCTCTCCTGTATTAATATATTTTGCTTAATTGCACAGCTTAAATAGACTTTAGTATTATATTTGGCTCTGAATAGAGAATAATACTTTTCACAGTTCCTATGTCTATTAGAGTGGGGTCTTATTTTCTATTTCTGGTAGATAATCAAGAGCTTTGTCCAGAGCCTGTGTCATTTTGAGAGTCTCTTGGCTCACTCTCACCAACAACTGAAAGGGAGGTGTCTTCTGTCTGGCACTGTGGTACTTGCCACACAGCCCCATGTTTCACTACTTGCATTTAGTCCAGCTTTATCTTTTTTTTTAATTATTTTTGAGACAGGGTCTCCCTGTAGTCCCAGCTGGCCTGGAACTTGCTTTGTAGACCAGGTTGGCCTTGAACTCATGGAGATCCACCTGCCTCTGCCTCCTGAGTGCTGGGATTAAAGGTGTGCCACCACCATGCCTGGCTTAGTCCAACTTTAAAAGTCCCAACAGTTCTCAATAGTCTCAACTAGTTTAAAAGTCCAAAGTTGAAAGTTTCTTTTGAGACTGAAGGCAATCTCTCAACTATAATTCCCTGTAAAATAAAAAAGACAAGTTTTATACTTCTAATATACAATTGCACAAGTATTCATTCCATTCCAAAAGGGAGAAATGGAGTAAGGAAATACTGGAACCAAGCAAGACCAAAAAACCCTGAGCAGGGACAATACCAAATCCTGCAACTCTGTCCATGTCCGTAACTTAGTTCCAAACTTTGCTCCACTTCCCGTTTCTTTCTCTGCTTCTTGTTTGCTTTTGGAGATGAGATCTCTTAACTTTCTGTTCCGGCCACTTGCTGCCATGCCCTCTTTGAAATTGTGGACGACCTCCATGAAACAATAAGCCAAAATAAATTCTTCCAGAAGTCTTTTTTTTTTTTTTTTTTTTCTTTTTGAGACATGGTCTCTCTGTAGACCCAATTGCTTGGAATTCTCTATGTAGACCAGGGTGGCCTTGAACTCACAGAGATCCACCTGCCTCTGCCTCTCGAGTGCTTCCATAAGGTGTTTTTGATCACCGTGTTTTATCATAGCATCAGAAAAGGAACTCATACATCAATGAAGTTACCAAACCATGTAAAATTACATTTATTTATTTTTATTTATTTATTTATTTATTTATTTATTTATTTATTTATTTATTTATTTTTTGTATGTGTGTGAATGTACTGTCTGCATGCAGGTTTGTGCACCCATGTCGTGCAATGCTGCAGAGGTCAGAAGAGGGTCTCGGATTCCCCTGGAACTGGAGTTCTCCTGGAATTGGAGTTATAGACGGTTCTCAGCCACCATGTGGGTGCTGGGGATTGAACCCGGGTCCTCTGCAAGAGCAGTTGGTGCTCTTAACCGCTAGGCTATCTCTCCAGCCCTATATTTATTACTATAACTGAATGAGTGCAAGCTATTGGACTAATTTATCCGAAGACAAATTTGCTGTAGAAAATGACCTTAGAAGAATTGATTATATTTTTAACATTTCTTGTAACTTAATTTAATTTTTCATTGACTTTTTCAATTTTCATACAATATAGTTTGGTGGTACTTAGATCCCTATGCTATCTGTACACCTTCCCACTGGCCCCGCCCAATTTAATGTACTCTCCTATATATAATATGGCCTTTCTTGATCAGGTGGCTGTCAGAGTCAGCTCGGTGGCTGATTATGACAAACCAACCCCAGAAGTGCTTAAAGGAGCTTAGAAAAGCTGCAAAAGTAAACGGAGTGAGGAGTTCTGGAGACATGCTGACCATGGAGGTGAGCACAGTGGGAGACAGCCCGACAGTGTGTGGCTCAGAGCCCAATTTGCAGTAAGATGTCATGGAAAGCAGCACATACAGGTGTTTAATTCTAAAGGGACTAAACACATTGTGTTTCTTTCTTTTGCTTCCTGAACCAACTGGTAAAATCCTCTCTACAAGATTTTATTCATTTAAAGCCTTTTCTTAGCATGTACTAATTATACTTAATGAATTTTATGAGATTTCCACACATGCATACACCGTATTGTATGTTAATATTAATCACCCATTCTTGCTCTTTCTCTCACTCCTACGATCCCTTCCTCTTCTTAGTTGGCACTCCCTTATACTTTCCTATCATTTTGGTGTGTGAATCAACAAGTTCACTTAGGATTACTCACAGAAACCTGGGTGAGAGATTCCTTACAAGAACATAGCAACTTACCAGCGGCTATACCATTGAAGAAAATGTCTCTCACTCTCCCAGAAATCACTAACTGCTTGTATATCCTTGAGGAGAAGGATGATCACTTTATGATCACTCTCATCTAGCAGTGGTCCATAAGTTCTGATGGAGGGGCAAGACCTCAGGAGCTTCTTTGCTGTCCATGATAGAATGTCAAGTGGCATCTTGGGCAGGCCTTGTGCAGGTAATGGCAAGCGCTGAGAGTTTAAGAGTGGAATGGCCCTGTTAGGACAGGAAGACAGCATTCCACTTCTTTCTACCCTTTCCTTTGGGTAGTACGTTCTCTTTGCCCTCTCCATGACATGCCTTGGGTCGTTGGAAGAGGTGATGTAGATATCCAAGTTAGAGTTGAGCATCCAACAGTCTCTCATTTCAGTGCTTTCCCCAAATTTGAGTTTGCAGCAGGAGGCTGCAACTCACTTTAAAAAGAAACTTCTCTGACCCAAACTGTAAGCAGCACAATGTCGCAGTAAAATTTCCCGGGAGAGCAATGACTGTTGATCCAGATGCATGCTCCCCCAGCCATTTTGGCACTCCACCTCCCCCCTCTTCCCCCCAATCCTGGGCAAAAAAAAATAAGGCTAATACATGCAGGAGTTCATATTTCAGATATTGCCCTGAGTCTCAGATTCAGGGGATCATGGCGTGTGAGCATGGAAACAGACAGAAGTTTTGGTAGAGATTCTCCTATCCTAGTGTGTCAGGAAGTATGGCTGGAACAAAGGGATAGATTTACCAGGAGTGAGCTGCTCCTTCCAGGTAAATCCTATATCTAAAGGTGACTTGGCCTTTAAAAACATTACTCACAGCTGGAGAAAAAACACTCAAACACCAGTCTATGAGAGTATTAATACTATCCTCAGACTTATGTCTAGCCATCCTATTCATGGGCACATAGAATGCAGGATTTGCTTCAAATAGCATGACCCAGACATGAAAATAAAGAGTCTCCACAAAAATCCTTCCTGGGACTAAGTTTCAGTCATTAGCAACCTGAAGAGAGCCAGACTCCATTGCCATGTCATGCAAACTCATCTGTTTCATGTGGAGATTTGGAGCATAATCTATATAATCTTCATTTGTTTTTCTTCCTAATCTCTGTCTCTAACCTACATAGGCCTTTAGTGTTCTGTAGTCTCCTGTTTAACATGCTCTCACAGCAGAAACCACTTGAATTTCCTTTAATTGCTCGCCTTTCTCACCACTTTTATGGCTGACATTATTTCTTTGACATTTATACTTTTCACTAGGTAGAAACAGTAGTTACTGATCTGGCAATCTGCAGGTGCCCAGTGTACCCCACAATGTTCATACTTTGTGACAATTGAACAGTTTATCAATGTTCTTGTTGAAGGTTGTGAGAACTACCATGAAGGAGGAGCTGGAAGCAGCACAGAAAAAAACTGTTTCATGTGACTTGTTCTGTACACCCATCCTCCGCAAACGGATATGTCTCCTGTGTCTTGTGAGGTAGGCTTCACACAGTGCCCATTAAACACTGTAGAGATGAATTTCCTCATTGATGGATTTGGAGATGAAAGATGAGGAATGTCTATAGCCGGAGGTAGTTAAAGGTTTTGAATGTAGTAACAGAACGAAATGTACAGCAAGGGGTGTGTTTATCAAACCATCCTGCCAGGTTCATCCCCAGAGACTGAAGCTGAGAACTTCCATCCTGGTACATACTTGGACTATGAGTTTGTGGATTTGTTTGTTTGTTTGTTTGTTTGTTTGTTTCTTTATTTATCTATCTATCAAATCTAGACCCGTGTCCCCTCCCCCATTCCCCCACCCCACCAGAGCTCATGCATTCTGCCAAACATGCTTTTCATCTCTTTCTCAGTCTTTCTCAATATTCTCCATGTGGAAGTTGACTGTTTTGAGCAGAAGTTCACTGTTTCAGTCAGTTCTTTGATGCAGTCCTTTCTGTTGTTGTTGTT
>VZQC01004376.1:3713409-3777288 GCA_009823505.1 Rhizomys pruinosus
TGGGGGACACAGCTTGACCTGAGAATGTTTAAGGCCTTGGCTTGAATTCTAGTCTGCTGAGAAGACATGTTCCATCTTGGGTCACCAGGGAGGAAGAGTGGTTCTTGGGACCCAGAAAGAAATCTGGAAGACCTAGGAACACCCGGATGCCACATGGGTTCAATGATGGCTAATCCTTTCCCATTTTACTTCTCTTTTGCTTTGCTGAAAAAATTTCAATTCCACCCAGGAACATGTTAAATTCTCGTCCACGGCCACTGTCATGTCTAACACCGTTATCAGTGATCCCCTAATACCATCCAACGCATGGGTCCCATTCAGGTTTCTAATATTCAGTCTATACTCTCCTGCCTGTAAGAATAAACCTTCCTTTATAATCTTCTGAGCGTAGATGCCAGTAAAGGGCAGGTTGCAGTCAACTGCAATGTTTCTTAAATCTTTTGTGCTGTTCTAAAAATAATTTTATTTTATTTATTTTTTTTAATTTTTTTTTAATTAATTTTATTTATTTCTGTATGTGTATGAATGTACTGTCTGCATGCAGGTTTGTGCACCCGTGTCGTGCAATGCCGCGGAGGTCAGAAGACGGTGTCGGATTCCCCTGGAACTGGAGTTCTCCTGGAATTGGAGTTTCAGACGGTTCTCGGCTGCCATGTGGGTGCTGGGGATCGAACCCGGGTCCTCTGTAAGAGCGGTCGGCGCTCTTAACCGCTAGGCCATCACTCCAGCCCCCGTGGGCGGGCTCTATAGCCAGTGCCCTGGCACCTGCGCTTGCCTCAGCTGTTCTCGGGAGATCTCAGATCTCAAGACTCACACAACCTTACCTTTTATACCAGCTGGGAGCATAACTCCGCCCCCACAGCCACAAAAGCCAATTAAGCCAAAGAAATGGATTAACTATATTAAGTCAATCAACAATCAGCCTTGCTGGAGCACCCAGCTGCTGCCTACCTACCTGCACTTGCCTCAGCTGGTCTTGGGAGATCTCTGGATTTGTTTGATTCAAAGTTAAGATAGATGAATATATAGATTTCAATGAACACAGAGTTATATAACCTCCAATCAGATCAAGATATGGGAAAAAGTACAAACCTCTTGGAAGGACCATTCATGTAGCCTTAAAAAATTCAATAGTTTTTGTACTGCAATCCTCACACTAAAGGATCAGCATGCTGGGTTATGTGTCCTTTTGCCAGAGACCACCAGAACTCTTGTCATAAACTATATAATGAATGATAGTAGTCAATCTGTCCATACATAAAAATATCCATAGTAATGACATGTTCCATCATTATACGATGATTTTAGTATGGTCAGAAAATTACCACCTACAAGTAACTATTCCAGAGAATTTATAGGCCTTTATAGTTTAACAACTAAAATGGCTGGCGGGATGTGATATAACTTTCCTCATGTTCCTTACAGGTTCGCAACATGGATATCTATTTATGGCCTGATTATTCACTTACAATACCTGAGGAGCAATGTCTTCCTATTGCAGTGTCTCTTTGGTGCAGTGGCCATCCCAGCCAATTTTCTTGGAATTTTTTCACTGAATCACGTGGGCCGTAGAGTAAGCCAACTGCTTTTCATGTCCTTGCTTGGAATCTTCATTCTGGCCCTAATATTTGTGCCTGAAGGTGAGGAAAAAGCACAGGGTGACCAAAAAATATCTCATTTCATTTCTTCAGGATTTCAGACCCACTTACATGAAATCAGAACAAAATTCATTAAAAGAATTTTCTTTTACCAATTTGGGTACTAAGGATACATTCTTCCATTAAGGCACTGGGAGAGGAAGCAAAAGTCAGTAAACTTTGGCTCAAATAGATGGATGTCCACTATACTCAAGAAGTGTCTGAAAATGAGACCATATAGTCCTACATTTCTGCAGGCCAGCAATGGAGCATTCATTCACTCATTGGTAAATTACATCTTTCATAACAGGCATGTAGGGTCCAGACCAAATGAGCTGATGTAAAATGATCACAATGCATGGCCATTTCCTTTGTCCAGCTTTGTCTCATTACTCCAGCTCCTGTGACAATCAATTTCCTGAACTCTATGTATGTACTTAAGAGGCTCCTATCATGTGGTCACAAATGCAACTTTAGTTTGGAATGTTATCTCAAGAAAATAAGCATTACTTCATTGTACTCTTCCATGAAAAAAAAAAAAGAAAATAAGCATTACTCACGTTGAAGCACACAGAGGTATGAATGGACCAAGATTACAAACACTAAAGTGATCACTTTATTAAATGGAATATATATATATATATATATATATATATATATATGAGAGAGAGAGAGAGAATTAACCATACACAGGTGGTCATAACCTGTGGATGCCAGTGATAAAGTCTTGCTTGAAGGCAGACTGCAAAATTTGAGTCTTACATGACACTTATTTAATTGAGTAGAACATGGCTCTATGAAACTTTCCTTTAGTGATTTCCAAATCTAGTAGAGTTCCTGTTCTTGGATCTCAGCTTGCCCAGCACTGCAGGCCTTCTGTCCTTTCCTGATACTCTTTTACAACACTACACAGGTGTGGATTTAAATTTCTAGAGTACTTAATGAGCTAATAGCCTTTGGTACTTTCCCCCATGACAGTCCTACTTTTTTCTTTTTCTTTTTCTTTCTTTTTTTTGGGGGGGGGACAGGGTCTCCCTATAGCCCCAGCTGGCCTGGAACTCACTCTGTAGGTCAGGCTGGCTTTGAATTCAGATCTGCCTACCTCTGCCTCTCAAGTGCTAGGATTAAAAGTGTGCACCACCACACCTGGCTTAAAGACAGTTCTTAGGTGCCATGTGGGTACTTGGAATCAAACCGGGGTCCTCTGCAAGAGCAGTCAGTGCTCTTAACTGCTGAACCATCTCTCCAAATGGACCTACTTTCTGCATGAAGGAGAACTGAAACATTGACTAGAACTCCTCTAAGACTTGCCAAATTCTCCACTTCTTAAGCAAATACCAGACCAGAGATGCAAGTGTGTAGATATGCTGTTCAGAATCATTTATTTTCCATAAACCAATATTATGCAGCAAGTCCAATCTTTTTCAAGTTATTAGCCATTGAAGGAATTCTCCCTCTGTACAGTTTATCTACACTATATTTCACAATTGGACCCAGCCCATGAAGGATGTTTTCCATTTGAGATTGGGGGTGTTACAAATTTCTGCACCCCAGGCTTCATGACTCTCCTTGGTCTTCCTCTCTCTAGAAATGCAGACCCTGCGTTTGGTTTTGGCAACTTTTGGAGGAGGAATTTCTTTCACCTCTGTTACTGGTACTTTAGTGCATGGAAATGAGCTACTCCCCACTATCATCAGGTACAAGACTCCAAGTTCACTGCTATGATTGGAACATACTTTTCTCATTTTATTCACTCTTAAAAATTTTTGTGACATTTACTTTAATTTTAATTGTGTGTGTGTGTGTGTGCATGTGTGTGTGTGTTTGCTACCATGTGCCTGTGGATGTCAGAAGACAACTTTCCAGAGATGATTCTCTCCTTCCACTATGTGGGTCTTGGGTCATCAGGCAAAGCTTTACCCCTGAGCCATATTGCCAGCCCCTTAGCTCATTCACTCTTACTGAAGGTAGGAAATAAAACAAAGACTGAATAGTTATCTAAGGCAATTGACCTTAATGATAACAAGAACTATGGTCAAGGTTCACTCAAAGTTATCTTTTGTCAGATATCAAGCCCACTAACCAACATCTCACATAATATTTGGAGCCACCAAAAAAAGTCTGCTAGTTTCTTTAACCCCTCTAGTTGCTGCCTTTTCCTTTCAAGTCATTGATGTTCTGTTAAGCTCTCCATCACTTTCAACCTTTTCTTTCCCAATTTTCTCTTTCTAGTTTTTTTAAAAAAGTAAAAAAAATATTATTTTTATTTTATGTGTATGAGTGTATTACCTTCATAAGTGTAATAAGTGTATCTGTGTCATGCAATGCCTGCAGAGGTCAGAAGAGGGCATCATATTCTTCTGGAATTGGAGTTATGGGTAGTTGTTAGCCACCATGTGGATGCTGAGAATTGAACCCAGGTCCTCTGCAAAGAGCAGCCAGTTCTTTTTCTTTAAAATTTATTATATTTTAAGGGATTCACAATATAAGAGCACAGTTGTTTTCAGATTGCATTGATGTTGCTCAGTTTGCCATACAATTAGGTAATTGGTGCTAGCATCCACAGATGAGGGATACCATTCGTCGCCTGTTTCTCTGGGACTGTGTTACTTCACTCAGCATGATGTCTTCTAGCTCCAGCCATTTACCTGCAAAGCTCATGACGTCTTTCCTTACTGCTGCATAGAACTCCATTGTGTAGATGTACCACATTTTCTCTATCCACTCATCAGTTGAGGGGCGCTTGGGTTGGTTCCAGCTCCTTGCTAGTGTGAAGAGAGCTGCAATAAACATGGCTGTGCATGTATCTTGAGCAGCTAGTTCTCTTAACTGCTAAGCCATCTCTCCCCCCTTCTGTTTTAGTATCCTATATCTATACCCCTCATGTGTATACACATACATAAAAGCTGAAATGTAAGGTATAGATAGGAGAGAAAACGTAACATGTATTTGTCTTCCTAAGTGTGTTATGTGGTAAGCAAGTGTTGTTATGCTCTGACCTTGATAAAAGATAATATCAAAAGAAACAAAAATCTGAAAAATGAGAGGAAATTATCAATACCCTAAAATTATCAATATCTAAAATCACTGATTGATTACTGACTTCCATAATTAATGAAAGATGCTAACCTACAAATTTCAAGCATGAATCCTTAGAACTGGAATCTGGTCAAGGAGCAAGATGTTTTTATTATGGCTTATGTTCCAAGGGCGAGAGCTCTAGGGATCATTGGAGTTGCTGGTAGTATCGGGTCATCGCTGGCTCCCCTGATAATGATCCTCACAACATATTCTGCATCCTTACCCTGGATCATTTATGGAGTCTTCCCCATCCTTGGTGGTCTTCTTGTCTTTCTCCTTCCTGAAACCAAGAATCAGCCTCTGCCTGACTCCATCCAAGATGTGGAAAATGAGTGAGTAGAAGGTCTACCTACCGCTTAAGGGAGTTGGGGGGAAAATGGCCTGTGATTGAGGAAGGTGAACCAGTCACCTGTTTCCCAAGCCACCGTCTCCCAGGCAGGCTGACAACTTTTTTTTTTTTAATACTTGTGGTCATTGTGTTTGGTTTGTATGTTCTTTTACATAGTGGTTTCATATGTGTCTGGGAACTCTCTAGATCACAAACTTCTCTATCCAAACTTCACCATGAGATGTAGTGATAAATAAGACAAAAGTATGTGTCATTTGTCCTCTGTGATCTAGTGTAAAAAATATTTCCTTGATAATATTTCAGTAACATGTGCAAACACAGGGACCGTTTCATCCCTGAGACCTTGCTCCCCCTTAGTACAGTAAGAGCTGGTTAGCTGTCTGAAACTGACAGTTTCTATAGTCCTGGTTATGCCATGGTCGCTGAATTACTTAGGGGAGATTATATACAAGATTAAGGCATCCACCACAGATGGCAATGTATCTGAGGAAAGGACTCTTGTGTTCGCTGTGGGAGTCGTATACCATCTTGGTTTCACCAGGGATGATAGTGTTCATGACAGAGAAGAATGGTATGTTCAGTAAAGGGCTAACAAAATGGATAAGAATGGGCAAGTTTAAAACTTTTGGTGAATTTACTACATTGCTTCCCCCCCCCCCGCCAACTCCCTTGGAGAATGCCATGATAAATAAAAGAGAGAGTATCAAGCTGACACACAAAGGTTTTCAGGGATGTTGATCTTTCACTTCCCAAGATTTACTCAAATCCTTTGGTAAGAATCATGGCTTTCCCTTAAGTTAATGGGTAAAGAACTAGCTTGCTTTGAAGAATGCAGGGGATTCCATTCAGGTTCATGGTTATATGCACATGCTGTTTGCTGTGTATGTTACAGGGGGAAAAGCTCAAGAGATGCAAAACCAGCAGGTGCCTTCATCAAAGTGACGAGGTTTTAAGGAACTCCAGGAACTGGAATATGACCAAGAAGCAAGATAAAGGAAAATATCATTCAGATGACGATGATCCAGGATGGTTATGAACACAACTTTTTCAGTAGATAACAATATAGCAGAAACTTTGGATTAAATTAAAATTGCTACACTAAATGTTTAACATTATGATTAATTCCAGTAACCTATTTGAAGAAAACAATAACACATTGAAATAAATGTAGACCGAGTATTTCTCTAACAGATGTGTCTCAACTTTCGGAATGGGACGTGCATTTAGCCTTCTTCTCATTGTGACATAATACCCAAGAAGATGAAAGGGTGTAAGCCTTATTGTTTTATTAGTTTCCATCTATGGCTACTTGGGTCTATCATTTCAAAGTCACTGTGAGACAGTACATGGTGGTAGAAAGGTATCCTGGAGGACGGCTGCTCATTTCATGGTGTCCTAGAAGGTGGCTATGTGGTAGGGAGGGAAGGAAGATGGGATGGAGGAGAGACACATAGGAAGACGTGGAGAGAGACAGAGATGGAGAGAGAGGAAGAAAGAGGGAGAGAGGAGGGAAAAGAGGAAGGAAGAAGAGGAGGCAGTGAGGAAAACAATTTCTACTTCTCCCAAGTGACAAAATTTCATTTTTCTTTTTTAAAAAAATATTTTATTTTTATTCTTTTTATTTTATGAGTATAAGTGTTTTGTTTGTATGTGTGTAAGTTCACCCATATCATGCAATACCCACAGAAGCCAGAATATGGTGTTAGATGCCCTGGAACTGGAGTTAGGGATGGTTGTTAGCTGCCCTGTGGAAGTCAGGGTGGGAACACAAGGCAGGAACCTGGAGCAACAAGTACTGGAGGGAGGCTGCTTGGTGGCTCACATCCTGGCTGGCTCACGGTCAGTTAGCTTTCTTGTACAGCCTAGGCCCACCTACTTAGAGATGGTCCCTAGGACAGGGGGGTGTTTCTCATATCAATTATCAATTAAGACAATCTCTCACAGGAAGAGTCACAGGTCAATTTGATCTGAGCAATTCTTCAATCCAGGTTACTTCTCCGTAGGTGATTCTAGATGGTGTTGATTTGAAAATAAAAGCTAACGAGCACACAGGCGTAGGACACTTTCCCATGAGCTGTTGATTAGGAAGGCCCCAGATGTGCACAAAACAGCACAAGCTACTGCCTTTGTTTGTAGTTGGCTACTAGACTTGGATAGGAAATCTCTATTGCTGAAGATGGCACACATTTTGATTCACTGAAGAACATAGAGAAATCAAGCTGGAACTGAGCTGGAAACTTCTCTGCTGCCTGCCTTTCATAGTGCTGGAAGGTCATATACAAGCTGCTGTGAGAGAAAAGTCATCAATGATCCCATCAGACTAAGGACTGGGATGATTGCAGTACCCACCTGAAGGCAAGATGTGTCCACAGGGGTGGGGGGCTTAGAAAGTTCTTAAGCTTGCTGGGTTTACAGTCGCTCTCTGCTTCTTGTGTCTGCTTCAAGACCAGAGTGCTCTTCTGTCTGCTCTGGTCACCTCTTGCTCCCAAGCCCCACCCCTCTATGATGGACTGTGACTCCTCTGGAACCATAAGCTCAAACAAACTCTTCCTTTTAAGTTTCCTTGGTCACAGTGTTTTATCACAGCAACAGAAAAGTAACTGATAGAGGGGGCAACCAAGAACTTTCTGATTTCCTTAGAGCCCCCCCCCATTCACAGAAGGTACTGTAAACTTGTACTTGGTACTGTAAACCTGATCCAGATCCTGTGGCTTTAGAGGTCATAGGCCCTAGTGGGGAGCTTACTACTGCTGTTTTACTAACAGGACATGTTACCAGCTACCTTCTAAATTAGTGCTTATAGCAAGCTGCTTCATGAAGAGTTAATATGTAGTGTGACTTGATGGCTTGTGGCATACTTCCAGAGCATTGACTCAATGAAGTGACAAAAGAACTATGTGATCACTGCAAGCAGTGTTCCCAGAAGAACTATGTGATCACTGCAAGCAGTGTGCCCAGAAGAACTATGTGATCACTGCAAGCAGTGTTCCCAGAACTATATGATCATTGCAGGCAGTGTGCACAGAACTATGTGATCACTGGAAGCAGTGTGCCCAGAACTATGTGATCACTGGAAGCAGTATTCCCAGAAGAACTATGTGATCACTGGAAGCAGTGTGCCCAGAAGAACTATGTGATCACTGCAAGCAGTGTGCCCAGAAGAACTATGTGATTACTGCAAGCAGTGTGCCCAGAACTATGTGATCACTGCAGGCAGTGTGCCCGGAACTATGTGATCACTGCAAGCAGTGTGCCCAGAACTAGGTGATCAGTGCAAGCAGTGTGCCCAGAACCATGTGATCACTGCAAGCAGTGTGCCCAGAACTATGTGATCACTGCAGGCAGTGTGCCCAGAACTATGTGATCACTGCAGGCAGTGTTCCCAGAAGAACTATGTGATCACTGCAGGCAGTGTTCCCAGAAGAGCTATGTGATCACTGCAGGCAGTGCGCCCAGAACTATGTGATCACTGCAAGCAGTGTTCCCAGAAGAACTACGTGATCACTGCAAGCAGTGTTCCCGGAAGAACTATGTGATCACTGCAAGCAGTGTTCCCAGAAGAACTATGTGATCACTGCAAGCAGTGTGCCCAGAAGGCAAACCTCTGGGGCAAAATGTGTTCTTAAGTTCTTGAAAACACTGGTTAGGGTAAAACTATTCCAGGAAGCAGATGTTTCTGACACATCAGTTTAGTTTAGAGACTGCTTTGTCTGGTAACATGTATACACTGTATTCCTTAAGTTGTTATGCTATATAAATTGTTATTGTATGACTTAAGTATTCTCAGCACACTATTTTCTGTAAACTCCACTCATCCATTATTTTAGTACTAAATAAAAAGCTCAGGACTGAGAAGGCTATGCATCTGTAGACCATGAATTTCAGATCCTCCATTTAAAGCCTCAACTGTGTCTTTCCATCCTTTCAAGTCTGTGTTCACTCAACTATAACATCTGGCACCTGAGGTGGGTCTCCAGGGGTACAGCAGGTGACGGGAACACAGACCGAAAAGGGTAAGTACACTTTGAGGTAAGCAGACTTCTGTGATTGCAGAGTGATGGACATTTCCACCCCAGGCAGAATACATGGACGGTTTGTGGGAGCTTTATAAAGCTCTAGAGTAAAAGTGAAATAGTCACGTTTTGAAAATCCATTTGTTAGTTCATAAACATAGTTATTGGTTTCATCCCCCCGGGGAGAGCTGCGTTAAATCCAAAAGTTTGGAAGCAAACGATGAAAGCTGTTCAGCAAGCTCATCAACAAGGGGAATTCCTTCTCTGAGGCTCTGGTCTCTGTGCTATCTTACCACTCTGGTCTTGGAACCCTTACAAGCAGAATCTGAAGAATCAAATACAAAGAATAGAAATGATTCTGAGGCCAATGAGGAATGGAAAGATTAATGAAAGCTGCTCTTAAAGATTATGAGGGTATTAATTTAAAGAAAAACCAAGAAAATCTGGAAACAGATTTGAACTCCTTGGGGTGGAAAGTAACAGAGAAATAAAAGATGAGTGCCCCTTCCCATGTTGATGTGCAGAGCTGAAGGCTACATAACAAAGAACAGTGCCAGACAGGGAAAACCTTCCTTTAAGTTGTTGGCCAGGTTAGTCTGAGAGATTCCCAAAATTACACAGGTTATTGCCATAGCCCTTGATTACCTCACAGAACTTGAAGGTAAGACCCTATTGTTGAAGACAGGACATACTTTGGACAGGATTTGGAGCAATGGAACTGGAACTGACCTGGAATCGGCTTCCCTGAAGTGCTAGCTCTCATAGCTTTGGAGAGCACTATGTTAGCTGCTAAGGGAGAAAATAAATTGATGATCCAACCCCAGCTTCTAGGCCAAATAACCACATCAATGACTGGCACAGCAAATGACATTTGTGTAATAGTGGCACTTTTATCTTGGGGGTAATCAACAGCTACCCAGTTGGACTTAAAGCCCACTCAGAGGGAGGAAACTCATGTGTGGGACTGTAAACATAGACAACACATGGCTGGAGAGGTCATAGACCTCAGAGAAAACCCCAAGACTGTCACATCCTTAGATGAACATAATTTCTTACTCTGTGCAAAATATGGATCCTTATATTTACAGACAAGTATGTCAGTCACCATTCATGAAAGAAGCTTTTTTTTGTACCAGGTGGAAACTATTACAGATTTCCATAACTGGTCACACACAGACATTGTCTATTAATTGTCCAAGTATAACTGGGATATTTATAATGCATCATCTATACCTAAGGCTCACAGAACATAGAACAAGGGGTGAAAAAGACACAAATGAATCTCTCCATTCTCATCAACAAAGCTCTCTCATGCAACAGAGGGACAGGAACACAAAAGGTCACAAATGGCCAAAGTGTAGAGAATAAGAGTCTGCAAAGTGTGGGTCTTTGGTCAGGACTCTTAGGCTAAACTCCAACTCATCCAGGGCTCAGGGACCACTGCAGAAGAGGGGGCAGAAAGATTGTAAGAGCCAGGGAGGAGGAGCATGACCATATGGAAATAGAGGCCTACATGCTCCTGGGACCCTGCTCATATGGACCCGCAGCAATGATGTCAGCAAACTCAAGCAGATGAAACCCCAGCATAGAACTGTGGAAATGGAAAACAAGCCCCAATCGTAGTTGAAGAGTTATTGGCAGCTGACGACTGCTGGATGAGGAAGAGCTGATCTTTAATTGCTGTGACAAAACACACTGACCACTACCAACTTGGGGAGGAAAGGGTTTATTCAGCTTACATCTCCTGGGTCACAGTTCATCACTCAGGGAACCCAAGGCAGGAACTCAGGGTAGGAACCTGGAGGAAGGAGCTGGAGCACAGACCATGGAGGAATGCTTCTTACTGGCTTGCTTGTGTCCTCAGGGCCTGCCCAGGCCCTGTCACATATGTACCACTTCCATTTGACAATGGACTGTTGTTGTGCACGTCCTACCTTATGGTCTGGTGGGTCAGATAACACCCAGCTCATGATGGGCAGCTCAGATCACATGGTGACTTGGTGGCCCATTGTCAAATGTTCAGTTTCCATTAAGGCCCAATAGCAGGCTAAGAGCTGTCTCTCAAAAGGAGAATAGTTGTCTGCAGATGAAGGTAGAGCTTACTCCAAAATCCCAAGGGCCTCCACTGTGATTCCCCTAAGGGAGCCTGCCACAGACTCCAGATGGCATGTCATCTGCCACTGATACCTCAAGCACCATTGGGTCTGTTGGATCATATGGCCTGAGGGGCAGAGCAGCCTGGACCTGTTGAAGAGCCTTTTCCTGTTCCAAGCTCCACTCAAAGTTTGCTACCTTCTGAGTCACTTGATATATGGGTCATAGTAACACACCCAGACGAGGAATGTGCTGCCTCCAGAATCCAAAAAGGCCCAATAAGCATTGTGCTTCTTTCTTGGTGGACAGAGAGGCCAGGTGCAGCAATTTATTCTTTACCTTAGAAGGAATGTCTCTGCATGCTCCACACCACTGAACTCCTAGAAATTTCATGGAGGTAGATGGCCCTTGAATTTTAGTTGGATTTATTTTCCATCTTCTCATGTGCATATGCTTTATCAGCAAGTCCAGACTGGCTGCTACCTCCTGTTCACTATCTAATTAGCATAACATCATCAGTATAGTGAACCAGTGTGATATTTTGTGGAAGAGTCAGGCAATCAAGATCCCTTCTAAGTTATGGCACAAGGCTGGAGAGTTAACATACCCTTGAGGTAGGATAATAAAGTCATACTGTTGGCCTTGCTAGCTGAAAGCAAGTTGCTTCTGGTGGTCCTTATGATCTGGTGTGCTAGATAACTTTAGTGTCAACTTGACACACCTGGGTTGATGAAGCCTCAATTGGGGAGTTGCCTCCATTGGACTGGTCTGCAGCCACATCTGTGGAGTATTTTCTTGATTGTTGAGCAATGTGGGAGGGTCCAACCCAATATGGGTGGTGCCACACTGGGCAGGTTGTTTTGTACAGTATAAGAGGGCAGGCTGGGCATGGGCCAGAGGAGCAAGCCAGTAAGCAGCACTCCCTCCATGGCATGTGCCTCAGCTCCTGCCTCCAGGTTCCTGCCCTGAGTTCTTACCTTGGGCTCCCTGAGTGATGAAATGTGACCCAGGAGATATGAGCTGAATAAACCCTTTCCTCCCCAAGCTGGTGTCAGTCAGAGTGTTTTGTCACAGCAATTGAAGAGAAACTAGAACAAAAATGAAATTGGTACCAGAAGTGGGGTTTGAACCCACTCGGTTACAAAGTGAAATTGAAGATAAATGAGGGGCTGGAGAGATGACCTAGTGGTTAAGAGCACCGACTGCTCTTGCAGAGGACCCAATTTCGATCCCCAGCACCCACATGGTGACTGAGAACCGTCTATAACTCCAATTCCAGGAGAACTCCAGTTCTGGGGGAATCCGACACCCTCTTCTGACCTCCGTGGCATTGCACGACATGGGTGCACAAACCTACATGCAGTCAGTAAATTCATACACATAAAAAATGGGCTGGAGAGATGGCCTAGCGGTTAAGAGCGCCGACCGCTCTTACAGAGGACGCCGGTTCGATCCCCAGCACCCACATGGCGGCTAAGAACCGTCTGAAACTCCAATTCCAGGAGAACTCCAGTTCCAGGGGAATCCGATACCCTCTTCTGACCTCCGCGGCGTTGCACGACACGGGTGCACAAACTTGCATGCAGACAGTACATTCATACACATACAGAAATAAATAAAATTAATAAAAAAAAAATAAAATAAAAAAATAAAAAAAGATAAATGATAACTCATGGGTAAGTAGGCCTTATCCAAAAGATACAAAAATGCTTCAACATGCACATCAGCAAATAGAATGAATAACACAAATTTCTGTCTCATGGAAAGAAATTACATGGTCTCAATAGAGGCAGAAGAGATTTTGGAGAAAAATTGAACATCCCTTCATGATAGAAGTCCTAATGAAACTGGAAATAGGAGGAACATAGCTCAATATAATAAATGCTATATATGACAGTTGATCATATTAAATGCAGAAAAGGTTAACACATTTACATAAAACAAATCACTTTCTCCACTTTTATTTAACATAGTGTTCAAAGTCTTGGCTAGAGCAATGGGATCAGATAAGGAAATAAAAGAGATAAAAACGGGAAACAGAGAAATAAAAATATCCTTATTTGAGGATGATATGAGACTATATATATATGATATGTCAAACACTGTTAGAAAACTCTTAGAGGTGATGAACACTTTCAACAAAGAGGTAAAAAATAAACTTAACATACAAAGATCTGTAGCCTTCTTATGTACCAATAAAAAACGTGCCAAGGAAAAAAATCAGGGAAATAATCTCAATCAAAATTCCTTCAAAAGGCCGGGCGTGGTGGCGCACGCCTTTAATCCTAGCACTTGGGAGGCAGAGGCAGGCGGATCTTTGTGAGTTCAAGGCCAGCCTGGTCGACAGAGAGAATTCCAGGACAGCTGGGGCTACAGGGAGACCCTGTCTCGAAAAGACCAAAAAAAAAAAAAAAAATTCTTTCAAAAATACCTAGGATTAAACCTAAACAAGAAAGCAAGTGTCCTCTTTAAAAAAAACTTTAAAATGCTTAAGGCATGACATTGAAGACAGCACTCGAAGATAGACAGTTTCCTGTGCACTTGGATTGAAAGAATTAATATTGTGAAAATTTCCATATACCAAAATGTAACTACAGACTCAATGCATGACATGGTGCATTTACATGCATGTAGGTAATATGGTCATACACATAAAATAGATTAAAATAAAATAAAAATAATAAAAATGTTAACAAAGTAAGTTCAAGGAACTCAGAGAGGGTATGAATAAAAGACTAAATGAAGACCTGGAAAACACAACAAACCAGTTGAATGAAATAACTAAAACAATTCAAAATATGAAATCAGAATTCAATAAAGAGAGAATCTTTGAAGAAAAGCCAAACTTAAAACTTGAAATAAAAACTCTAAGGAATGCAAACAAAAAACTCAGGGGTAAAAAGCAAAAAGAGACCTGGGGAAGTATAACAAAGAATATCAGATTTTGAAGGTAATCCTGGGGAAATGGATTACTCAATCAAAAAAAGAGAGACAAATCTAAAATAACCCGGGAACACAATACACAAGATCTCTGAGACATTGTAAAAGACTAAACATATGAATGATAGGCATAGAAGAAGGAGACGAAAACTAGGTCAAAGGCAGAATGAAGTTTCCAGGCAAAGAGAACTAAGAAACAAGAAGATTATTTATTATAATATTTGACAAAAATAGACTTCAAACTAAAACTAGTCAGAAGAGAGAAGGAAAGCTACTTCATATGCTGTATTAGTCAGGGTTCTCTAAAGAAACAGAAGCAACAGGACGAATATATAGCTATATACAATTTATTGATTTGCTCACGTGACAGAGTTCAAGGAATCCAACAGTAGCCGGGCCACACTGGAGAGGCTGAGAATCCAGGGAACTGCTCAGTCCGCAAGGCTGGATGTCTCAGTAGTCCCAATCTGGTGCTGAAGGCCCAATGGATTCCAGGAGATCTGCCAGTCTCAGTACATGCTAGGATCCGTAGGGTTGATCACAGCAGCAAGACAAACTCACCAGTGAGAGAAAGGCAAGCCGCAGGAAAAAAGGGACCAGATCCCTCTGGCATGGCCTTTAATACTGCCTGCCAGCAGATGGTAACGCCCACATTTGGGGTGGGCCATCCGAGTTGAGGTAGTTCAATCCAAAGATCCTTTTTCTCTTATTTATTCCTTAGTCCAGTCAAGTTGACACCCAGGATTAACCATCACATACGCATTAAAGGAAAAACACACCAGGAAAATATTACAATCTTACGCATACATGGGCCACACACAAGGTCATTCAGTTTCATAAAACTGATCTAAAATCATGCATTGACTCCAACACAGTGATAGTGGTAAACTTCAGTACCCTACTACCGCTAATAGATGGGCCAACCAGACAAAAACTAAATAGAGAAAGCCTGAAGTTAAATGACACCATAAATCAAATGAACCCCAGAGACATACACGTTCCATCCAAACACCAAATAATACACTTTCTTCTCAGCAGTCCATGGAACTTTCTCCAAAATTGACCACATATTAGGACACAGAATTCTCCACCAATTTAGGAAACTGAACTCTCATCGTGTATTCTATTTGACCACAACAAATAAAACCAAATATTCACAACAACAAAATAGGAAAATACACAAAACTGGTGGAAATGAAACAGCATACAACCGAATGAAATTTGGATCATGGGAGAAATCAAGAAGGAAAATGATTAAGTCATAAAATTTAATGAAAACACAACATACTAAAACCTCTGAGACACAATGCAGGGAGCCCTATGATGAAAATTTATAGTGCTAAGGGCCTCTACCTGAAAATTAGAAACATCTCACATAAAGAAAATGAAGGAAGCAACTGAAGGTCTTGAAAAACCAAGAACAACACGTAAAAGAAGTATACGGGAAGAGATAAATAAAACAAAGGCCAAAATGAATGAAATAGAAATGAAGAAAAGAACATGAAGAATCAATGAAACAAAGAATTGGTTCTTTGAACAGACTAATAATATTGACAAACTTTTAGCCAAATTAGCCAAAAGAAGGGGAGGACACAAATGAACAAACTCACTGCTGCAAAGGGAAGCATTCCAACAGGACTTGAAGAACTTCAGAAAACCATAAAGGCATACTTTAAAAAATCTATAGGGCTGGAGAGAAGGCCTAGTGGTTAAGAGTGCTGACGGCTCTTGCAGAGGACCCAGGTTCGATTCCCAGCACCCACATAGCTGCTGAGAACTGTCTTTAACTCCAGTTCCAGGGGAATCTGATGCCCTCTTCTGACCTCCAAGGCATTGCATGACACCGGTGCACCAATCTACATGCAGTCAGTATATTCATACACATAAAAAATAAATAAGGGGGCTGGAGAGATGGCTTAACGGTTAAGAGTGCTGACTGCTCTTACAGAGGACCTGGGTTCGATCCCCAGCACCCACATGGTGGCTGAGAACCGTCTGAAACTCCAGTTCCAGGAGAACTCCAGTTCCAGGGGAATCCGACACCTTCTTCTGACCTCCGCGGCATTGCACAACAGGGGTGCACAAACTTGCATCAGACAGTACATTGATACACATACATAAATAAATAAATGCCGGGTGTGGTGGTGCACGCCTTTAATCCTAGCACTTGGGAGGCAGAGGCACGCAGATCTCTGTGAGTTCGAGGCCAGCCTGGTCTACAGAATGAGTTCCAGGACAGTCAGAGCTACAGGGAGACACTGTATAAAAAAAAAAAAAAAAAAAAAAAGACCAAAATAAATAAATAAAATAAAAATCTATATTTCACTAAACTAGAAAATTTAAAAGAAGTGGATAAATTTCTAGATATGCATAGACTACCTAAGTTAAATCCCAATAACATAAATAATTTAAACAGATCCATAACAACCAATGAGACAGATATAGTAACAAAAATTCTCTGAACTACAAAAAGCCCAGGACCAGGTAGATACAGCACAGAGTTCTACCAAATCTTCAAAGAGGAACTACTACCAATACTTCTTGAAGTACTCCATAAAATAGAAAAGGAAAGGCCACTCTCAAATTCTTTCTATGAAGCTAGAATTGCTGTAATACTAAACCAAAGAACCAACAAAAAGGAAAATTATAGACCAATCTCCTCAATAAACACAGATGTGAAAATTCTCAATAAACTATTCAGAAACTGAGTGCAAGGACATACCAAAAATATTATCTACTATGATCAAGTTGGCTTCATCCCAGAGATTCAGGGATGGTTCAACATATGTAAATCAACAAATGTAATCCACCACATAAAGACCAAGGACAGAAACCACACAACCACCCTATTAGATGCTGTGGTAGTCACTTTTCTGTTGCTGTGGTAGAAACACCACGACCAAAGGAACTTATAAAAGGAAGTGTTGATTTGAGCTTATGGTTCTAGGGGATTTGGGGTCCATGTTAGTGGGGAGGCAAGGTGGCAGGAAGAGGCTGGCAGGAAGTGGCTGGCAGGAAGTGGCTGGAGCAGCAGCAGAAAGCAGAGGCTCACATCTTCAAGCAGGCACAGGAAGCAGAGTGGGACTGGAGATTGGCAAGGTTTTAAGAACTCTCTAAGCCTGCCCTCAGTGATGTGTTTTCTCCAGCACGGCCACACCGTCTAAGACCTCCAAAGCAACACCACCAACTGGGAACAAAATGTCTGAATCCTTGAAGCCTATGGGGGACACTCTCATATAAACCACCACATTCCACTCCCTGGCCTCCATAGGCTCAAGACCATACAAAATGCAAAATGCATTTAGTCCAACCTTAAAAGTCCCCATAGTCTTTACCAATCTCAATATTATTTAAAAGTCTATAGTTCAAAGTCTCTTCTGAGACTCAAGGTAATCTCTTAACTGTAAGCCCCTGTAAAATCAAATTACATACTCTCAACATACAGTGGAACCAAATACACATCCCTATTCTCAAAGGGAGGAATAGAGGCATAGTGAGGACATACTGGACCAAAACAAGACCAAAAACCAGCAGGGCAAACACCAAATCTAGCAGCTCCAATTCTGACATTAAGGGCTTTCCTTCCAAAGGGCTTAGATGGCTTGTTCCAGCTTGCTTGCAACAAACATCTCTTTCTTGGGCTGGTACTACTCCCTGTACGAAGCTGTCTTTGGCAAATATCTCACAGCTGTGACATCTTGAATGTGTTCTTGGGGTTGCCACTGCCAACCAGGCTTCACCTTCACAGCTTCACACCATTCCCAGCTTTTCTCTGCCATGGATTTCTTGGAGTCAAAAATCCTTGCAGCATTTTCCTTTCATGGATTGGAAACTTAGCTGGGTGTGGTCTTGCTCTGAAGGTACTCTTTCCATTGTTTACTTGTAAATCTCTAGGCCCCGCCTTAATCTCTTTAATCTCCTTAAAGGGATCCTCTCCTTCTGCACATGGCTGTGCTCCAATGTTAGTCTTCCTAGTCCTCTTCTTTTCTCTAATCTGTGCATTTCTTTCTGCCCCATTTGCTCTTTTTCAATGTAGATCTGTATAATATTCAGTATTAAGAGCCACACCATGATTTCTACATTAGGCTGTCACATCTTCAAGCAGGCACAGGAAGCAGAGTGGGACTGGAGATTGGCAAGGTTTTTAAGAACTCTCTAATCCTGCCCTCAGTGATGTGTTTCCTCCAGCAGGGCCACACCTCCTAAGACCTCCCCAAAGAGTGCCACCAACTGGGGACAAAATATCTGAATACTTGGAGCCTATGGGGGACTCTCTCAATTCAAATCACCACAGGTTCCAAAAAAGTCTTTGACAAAATCCAACTTCCACTCATGATAAAAGTCACAAAGAATCTAAGGATACAGGAATGAAAAGCAATATACAATATGCACACATATAACATCATACTAAATGGAGAAAAATTCAAACCATTTCCACTAAAATTAGGAGCAAAGCAAAGATGTCCACTCTATCCATTCCTGTTCAATATAACACATGGATACCTAGAGCAGTAAGACATGAAGGAGCTAAAGGGAATAGGAACTGGAAGGAAGCTGAAGTATCCTTATTCTCTGATGACATGATTCTTTAGATAAAAGACCCTAAAGACTACACCAGAAAACTCCTAGAGCTGATAAATGTATTCAGCAAAGCATTAGGGTGCAAAATTAACACTTTCCAATTAGCAATCATCCTATATACTAACAACAAAGATATTGATAAAGAAATCAAGGAAACTATCCCATTGATAAGAGCCACCCAAATCATATCTTGGAATAAACCTAACCAAGGAAGTGAACTACTTGCTTAATAAAATCTTTAAGACATTGAAAAAAGTAATTGAAAAAGATACCAGAAGATGGAAAGGTCTTCTGTCCTCATGGATTGGTAGATTTAATATTGTGAAAATGGCGATCCTACCAAAAGCAATTTACAAATTCAATGCACTATAGAGGGTGGAACAAAAATCCTGGACTTAGACAAAAATACGGGGCACACCCCATTTCTGCTAGCACATGCTCGGAAGTTACAAGTCTGTTTGATTGTCAGTACCCCCCTTTTCTGAATATGCCCCATGAGTTGGTATGACGTATGATGGTCTGGAGGTCTAGGATTGGGCCCCTGGGAAGTGATGTCACGTGATGTACTGTCCTAGACCTATTTAAGCTACTGGCTGTGTGGAAATAAACAGATTTCACAGATTTGCACCATTCGATGTGGTCCCTGGGCTGTTACCGCGCACGTGCTTGGTAGTGGGGCCATCAACTCCACAGCTGGCTCCTCAGCTCATTTGGTCCTGGGAGCCAGCAGCTCCACAGCTGCGTGTGTGGCCTTGGAACCATCAGCCCTGTGCACATGCCCTCTTCATCCTATCCAACCACGGGGTCAACAGCCCCACAATCCAGTAAAATTCCAACACAGTTCTTCATAAAAATGAAAAAATCTCCAATATCATATGGAACCACAAATAATTCAGGATAGCCAAAATAATCAGGAATAATAAAAGAATTGATGAAGGCAATACTATCCCTGATCTCAAATTATATAACAGCGGTATAGTAACAAATATATCATGGTGCTGGCATAAAAACAGACATGGGGATCAGTTGGATGGAATTGAGGACCCAGACTTAAATCTGCTAATGTACAGTCACACTTTGGACAAGGGATCCAAAAATACACACAGGAGAAAAGAAAGCAATTTCAGTACATGGTGCTGGCCAGAATGGAGGCAGCATGTAGAACAATGAAACTAGATTATTTATTTTGTATTTTGCAGTCCAAGCTGCCCTGGAACTCAGTATGTGGACCAGGTGGGCTTTGAACTCATAGAGATCCCCTGCCTCTGACTCCTGAGTGCTGGGATTAAAGTCGTGCATCACCACACCTGGCCCAAAACTAGATTCCTATCTCTCACTGTGCACAAAACTCAACTCCAAATGGATCAAGGACCTCAACATAAGACAAGATACACTGAATCAGATTGAGGAGAAGGTAAGGAATAAAATATAAATTACAAGCACAGGAAAGGACTTTCTGAACAGGACTCCTACAATACAAACATGAAATCCAATAACTGACAAATGGGACCTCATGCAAAACAAAACAAATCTGTTCAGTAAGGACACCATTATTTCATGCAGAAGCAACCTACAGAAAGGGAAAGATTATTTTCTAGGTATAACTTTACCTAGGGATAGTATTTAGAATATACAAAGAGCTTAAAAATAAATATCAAAGCAGAGTACAATGTCCACATGAGGAAAAGATGTGTGCAGTAGTGGCAGGAATACAATGGGAGGGAAGGAAGCATTGTCTGATTGCTTTGGGGCCCACTCTACATAGAAGGAATTCCTGCCTCATACTGTGGAGCTGATAAACACCTCTCCAAGGCAGGGGGATCATCATGGAATAGAGGAAGAAAGAGCAGGACAGCCAGGGAACAGTGAGAATGTTAGAATGTGTGAAGAAAAGGACAGCTGGGAACAGTGAGAATGTTAGAATGTGTGAAGAAAAGGACAGCTGGGAACAGTGAGAATGTTAGAATGTGTGAAGAAGAGAACAGCTGGGAACAGGAGAATGTTAGAATGTGTGAAGAGTAGGACAGCTGGGAACAGGGAGAATGTTAGAATGTGTGAAGGACAGGACAGCTGGGAACAGGAGAATGTTAGAATGTGTGAAGAGTAGGACAGCTGGGAACAGGAGAATGTTAGAATGTGTGAAGAGTAGGACAGCTGGGAACAGGGAGAATGTTAGAATGTGTGAAGGACAGGACAGCTGGGAACAGGAGAATGTTAGAATGTGTGAAGAAGAGAACAGCTGGGAACAGGAGAATGTTAGAATGTGTGAAGAGTAGGACAGCTGGGAACAGGGAGAACGTTAGAATGTGTGAAGGACAGGACAGCTGGGAACAGGGAGAACGTTAGAATGTGTGAAGGACAGGACAGCTGGGAAGAGGGAGAATGTTAGAATGTGTGAAGGACAGGACAGCTGGGAAGAGGGAGAATGTTAGAATGTGTGAAGAGCAGGACAGCTTTGTATTGGACGGTGGGGCATCACTCTGTTTATGAACAGAATGCCAAGGGGAGGCAGTTCCATCTCCATTTACACTGACTGGGGTCTCAGGGGTTACCATAAATTGTAGACGGACTCAGCCACTCCCCTGACAACTTGGCGATCTCCTCCTCACATACTCCCTCGTAGTCGTGACAAAATGTCCCTTGCCTTTCCTGGGGAAGGACCTCTTTGCCAAACTAATAATTTCTATCCATATCCCCCCCCCCACCAAACAACTTATATTTTCCTCCTATTCCTGCACTCAGGTGTTGGGTCATCTCCCTCCCAGACCTCAAATATCCCTGCTCCCCATGTTACTAGTTAAGGTCCATCTCTAGGGATGTGGACATTACAAACCCGTCCGTGGCTTGCCATCATTCCCTTATCTTCATCTCCTGAAAAAGTCCCTTATGTCGTTCAAGAACAATATCCTCTATCCCCAAATACAGCAAGGAGCCTTAAGCCCCTCCTAAACTGCCTCCTAAAGGCGGGGCTATTTATCCATACCAACTCAGCACACAATGCACCTATCCTGGGAAATAAAAATGTCTAGCAGAACTTTCTGCCTAGCCCAAGACCTCTGACAAATTAATGAGGCCATAGTGTCCACTTTCCCAGTGGGCCCTAACCCCTACTGTTTCCTGACCTGTAGTCATTCTAATACCTCTTTTCAGTTTTTGATATAAAAGACATCCCCTTTTTACTACACTATTGCACCCCTTTTCCATGCCTCTTTTTGCCTTCACATGAGAAGATACTGCCACTTAAATTTCCCAACAGTCAACTTGGACAGTTCTGCCTCCAGTTTTCCAAACAGCCCCCACTTTTCCTGTCAAGCTTTACAAAGGACCTGTCCTCTCTACATTTTTCCCCCAGTTTCCTTCTCCAGTGTGTGGATGACTTGCTTCTCTGCAACCCCACTGGCCAAGACAGTCTATGCCGGTCCACAGTGTTCCTCTGTGCATTAGGGTCCTGGGGTTACCAAGTGTCCCAGGACAAAGCACAAGTCTACACCCAAACCGTTACCTACCTAGACCTCCTAATATACCCCAGAGGGTGCTCTGTCCCCACAAATACAATCAAGGAACTCCTAACTTGCCTACCCTTCACCAGAAACCAAGTAAGATTTCCTAGCACTTCTGGGACTTTGTTGTTTCTTTGGTATTTGGATTCCCAACTTCTCACGCATTTGTCACCGTTATGTGAAGCCACACAGGGGAACCTCCACGAGCCTCCACAGCCTTACTGTGGAGGCAGAGGGGATTCCTAACCCAGAAGGGAACATCCATTACAAATGCCACACATATTAAAAGCCTGTTAGAGAAGCCTTTCTTCCAGCTACAGCAGCAGTTGTATATTGCCGAAGACATCAAAGGAACAAACAATACCTCTCCATTACTAATAACACAGCTGATAAATTAGGGAAGGAGGTTGCCCTAACACATCCAGACCTCAAACTATCTACAGCAAGTTCCCACAATTCTCTCCTGGCATTCCAAACAACCCCATCCTCCCCAAATCTCCATAACCCATGAAATCCTTACATTCTTTGTTTCATCCAGGCAATCAAACTCTTCTCATGTTCTTAAAACAATATGTTCCTGTTTTAAGTAAGACAAAGCCTTCATCCAACACCTTTCCCAAACCTTTGATATATGCCTAGTTACTAATTCTCAGTCTGCTCTCTGACCTCCAACCTTTCCCACACACCAAATGATGGGACTCCTGCCTGCTGCAGATTGGCAGATTGATTTCACCGCTTTGCTTCCTGTAAAATGAAGAAAAACTCTTTTAGTTTTGGTTGATACTTTTCAGGATGGGTAGAAGCTTCTCCCACCTGTAATGAAAGAGCTACTATAGTGGCCCATTTCCTAATTTCAGAAAATTTTCCCAGGTTTGGCCTGGACCTCTACTGAATCTGAAAACATGATGGACTTCACCTCGGCTGTCACACAACAGCTAATCTCCTTTCTTAATTTTCCTTGGAAGTTCCACTTTCCCGTATCATCCACAGACTTCTGAGAAGTTGGAAAGAACAAATCACATGTTTAAAGAGACCTTAACCAAACTAACTTTAGAATGAAAAGTAGATTGGATAAAACTTCTAGCCCTCAGAGTCAACTCAGTCCCAGGGGACTATGCATTGGGCATCTCTTGAAATGTCCTGCAAATGTGAGTCACCAGTCTTCCTGTGCAGGGAGGTCCTGGAGATCCACTGGTTGGACTTCAGCCAGTGTCCAGTCTATAGAGAGGAAAGTCTGTTCATGCTTCAAAAAGGGAAGCCTGGTCTAGCAAGACCTGACTTTGTCCTTGAGTGGATGGAACTGGTGATTGAAAAGCCAAAAGGAGCCATGGGCTCCCTCCCCCCCCCAAAAAAAAAAAAACAACCCCTGAATGACCCTTGAGGACCAGATCCTCAAGTAACCTTGAGAAAACAAAAACCTTGGTTAATCTGGGCTGTGTGGCCTTAAACAACCAAAAGGAAAGTATAACCAGAAATAAATAAATAAATAGTAAGGCCTGAGAAATTGTACCTCAGGTATAGAACTTGAGATCTTGGTAAAAAGACAAAAAGTAAAAAAAAAAAAAGAGCACAGTTGTTTTGCCTGTCTTACTGGCAAGTGCAGCTGCCCTGTGGCTGCCACTGCTTTTGCCATCCTTCAAAGACATGAGACACAGCTTTTCAACCTTCTAATATGGACTGAAGACTCATGTCTCTCTAAGAATCCTCCAAACCTTCAGTGTCAGATGGGGACTGCTGAGACTTGTGGACTGAGCTACTACTGGGGTCTCAGCATCTTCAGAGTATAGACTGCCATTGTTTGACTACCCAGGCTGTATCATGGAGACCAGTACAGGAAGATCAAGACAGGACATGGTGCTTACTGGACCTCATTTGGTGACCATGGGAAGGGAAAACCCCACTGTGAAGCACAAGGGCAGAACTGATGGTGGTTTGGGCTTGCCAAGTAGGAGCCTTCAAACATGACATCTTTCAGCCTAATAAAAAAAATCACAAGCTGAAGATGCTAAAGCCTATGATATATATGGCATGCATATATAAATATTTAGGAGTGATGCACATTGGAAGGAACAAAACAACAACAACAACAACAACAACAACAACAACGACAACTAGACTGGGTCAAAGACCTGACTGAAACAGTGAACTTCTGCTTGCAATAGTAAACTTCTGCATCAAGAATTTTGAGAGAGAGTAAGAAAAAGATGAAAAACATGTTTAGCAGAGTGCTTGAGCTCTGGTGGGATGGGGGGCAGGGAGGGGAGCACGGATCTAGATTTGATTTGAAATTTTATATGAAATGCACAAAGCTTCAATAAAAAATGGCTTTAAGCCTGGCGTGGTGGCACACGCCTTTAATTCCAACATTCGGGATGCAGAGGCAGGTGGATCTCTGTGAGTTCAAGGCCAGCCTGGTCTACATAGCAAGCTCTAGGCCAGCTGGGACTAAAGGGAGACCCTGTCTCAAAAAAACTGGCTTTGAAAACAAAAACAAAAACAAAAACATCTAGCCCTACTAAAAATACAGGCCCTTCTGGGAAAACCAAACCAATCCAAGCCAAACCAAACCAAACCACTCACTTCAACCCTTTCGAAATTATGTAAGTAGGCTGATGCTTCCCCAAGGAATCAACCCTGCTAGCCCTCTCCTGCCTCCTCAGCTGGTCTCACAGGAAAAAGCTATGGGAAAGAAAGACTTTCTCTCTCTGGCCTCCTTTCTTCACAGTGAGGAAAGCACCCCCTTAGAGATAGGAAACCAGGTCAATCTAGCGAACCCCAGCATCCTTCCCTGGCCCCTAAATGCACTGGGCTCACAAAGTTATCCTTTTGACTCCTATAG
Organism: Rhizomys pruinosus; assembly: GCA_009823505.1. Classification (NCBI taxonomy): domain Eukaryota; kingdom Metazoa; phylum Chordata; class Mammalia; order Rodentia; family Spalacidae; genus Rhizomys; species Rhizomys pruinosus. The sequence goes on from VZQC01004376.1 coordinate 3,738,444, forward strand.
TAAAGAAAACCTGGAAAATGTCCCCACCTGGGTCCTTCCTTCTTGTCACAGAGAATCAGCGTCTCCCTAGAAACAGCTTTCCCTGGCCCACTACCATCACACCATCTGGACTTACCATCTGTTCCTGAAAACCCACATGGACATGACACTGAAACTCACTCTATTTTACTTTTTCCTGAAAGATCTCCAAGGTTGTTTCTGGCTGATGCTGGCACTAGTCACTGATTAGGACTCACTTATTGATGGCATCACAGAACGTGGTTCCCAGGGACCTTTATGCCCTATCCCTGGATTTGATCCAGTTCTTAAACATTGTGCCTGTATTTTATCATTTTCCCCTCAGACAATGCTATATAATATCTTGGTCATATCTAACAGGGATGTTACTGCTCTTCTTGTCCTAGAATGTCTAATTTCCACAACCTGGATGAGTGACATTGGAAAAAAAAAGAGGGCCCCTCACCCTCTTTTACTCAGCCTTTATAATTATAATTGGAGTTATCCAGAGCTACCCCTTTTTGGCCCTCTACTCAAGGGAAAAATGTTTCCTTTTCCTTCTCCTCTTTACCTAGACTCTAACAATGGGACATCTTTTTTAAATATTTTTTTTATTAATTTTATTTATTTCTGTATGTGTATGAATGTACTGTCTGCATGCAAGTCTGTGCACCCGTGTCATGCAATGCCGTGGAGGTCAGAAGAGGGTGCCGGATTCCCCTGGAACTGGAGTTCTCCTGGAATTGGAGTTTCATACGGTTCTCGGCCGCCATGTGGGTGCTGGGGATCGAACCCGGCTCCTCTGCAAGAGCAGTCGGTGCTCTTAATTGCTAGGCCATCACTCCAACCCCACAATGGGACATCTTAAGCACTGCAATCCTGCCCCAAGCTTCCAGTGGCGTCTCACCCTCAGAAATAACCGTCATCAATCTGCCCTTGACTGGGGGGCATGGGAACCTTAACTGTATCCTCAATAGAGCATTATATAATACAAGAGAAGAATGTGCAGCACTTGTCAGATGGTGTTATTACACAAGTCACAAATCCACTTGTAAGGTCAGGGAGCAAACAATGCCTCCACCTGGCAAACGTACAGTAGAGCACCTAACAAAAAAGAAGATTCTGCTTGGGGGCAGGGGGCTACTGGTCATTCCTAACATTCCTAACGAGATGATGATGGGTAAACATTGCTACTCCTGGTGCATGACCAGGATCCCTTTCCACACACAGCATGATAGCCTTGGCTAGGGGTCCTAAGGATGAACTAAATGCTATCATATGGAAAATTACTGTTAAGGGCACAGCCTTATGGGGAATACAGAGCTTAGGCCTCCGATGGTGGTGGAAGGGAACTTCGACAGCAGAGGGCAGCCTTGCTGCATTCCCCATAGCTGCGGAGGTTGTTGAAGACTTACTGAAGAATATGGAAGTTATTTCTTTAAACTCAGGAGGGATTCCCCCTGCTCAGTCCCACAGCCTCTCCAGCTTGGTTCCTCTCAAGGCCTAAGTCCACCAAATTGGCCCTTATCCCTAATCAGGGACAAATTACTAACACGTGTTCTAAGGGGCATTTTATGGTTCCCACAGCCTTTCCACCAGGTAGGGGGCATTCCAAACACCATTTCCCCCTTTGCTTTTCTTCCTTCTGATCCTGAAGGATCAATTAAACAAATACTGACTCTTGGGGCTGGAGAGATGGCTCAGCAGTTAAGAGCACCGACTGCTCTTGCAGAAGACCTGGGTTCGATTCTCAGCACCCACATGGAGGCTAAGCTGGGCATGTTGGTGCATGCTTTTAATCCTAGCACTTGGGAGGCAGAGGCAGGTGGATCACTGTGAGTTCAAAGCCAGCCTGGTCTACAGAGCGAGTTCCAGGCAAGCTGGGGTTATAGGGAGACCCCGTCTCAAAAACAAAAACAAAAACAACAAATACTGACTCTTGTAAATGGTAGCCATGCCATGCTATCCTCACTCTGAGCAGATTTGGGAAAAGATTGTTGGATATGTTTATAGGCAAGCCAGGTGTCTTACTGGGGGGTAGGGTTGTCTAATATCTCCCTAACTAATGCCTCCTCACAAGGACCATGCCTCCAGCCCTCCCCCTCCCCATACAAACTTTAGGAGAGGGAAGCTGCATAGGCCTCCTCACCCATGCATGCCCTTAGAATGAAATGCCAAGGGCTCCTGAAGGAGCATGCTTCTCTTGCACCAAAGGCATTTTTTCCTGATATCCGACCTATAGCTCCCAAGGTAACTTTGGTTCTAGACCTTGTGGTTATCCTTGGGAAGAAATGAATATCCAATCAACTTTTACCCAAGTTAAAAGGGAGACCATAGTCCCTCTTGCAGGGAACGAACATGGTGAGGTCAGCCATTTTGGGAGGGACTGCTATGGGTCTCTAACAGGTTCAACATAGACAGCTAAGGGCCCAGCAGGTTACAAAGAATCTGAAACAAGTGCAGAATGGAGTAGATGCACTTGAAACTCAGCTGGACTCCCTGGCAACTATGGTATTATGAACCAGACGGGGATGGACCTCATCACTGCTGAGAACGGTGGGATCTGCGCCATTCTGGGAGAAGAATGATGCTTCTATGCCAACCTGTGAGGAATAGTAATGGAAAATAGTAGACAACTACAGGAGAGACTAGAACCCTGAAACAAGTTTCAAACTTATGGATGGCAAAGCTCTTGGAACACCTCTTGGGGATCATGGCTAATGCCCTTCACAGGACCTATTGTTATGTTTGTCCTGGCTCTCATTTTTGGGCCCTGTATACTAAAACTTCTCTCCAATTTCTTACATTAGAGAATAGAGGCCCTCACCTCCTCCACCCTCAGTCAGCTGTTCCTGTCTGAGGAATGTTAGCTTCTTTGAGCCTCAGAGATGGAGGAAGAACCCAAAAAAGAGCCTGAAAAAGAATCCCTTGGTCATGAACATGAAAAACCTGATGGGCTAAGATATGGACACTCCTAAAAGACCCTTTTCCTTTTCCTCCTCATCTCCCAAAATACCAGCAGGAAGTAGTTAAAGAGAAAGATGCCCCCCTGTCCCATACCACCCCTTGCCTTTTTTGCAATTCTTTCTTTTTATGCCCCCAGCATCTGGAATATTAGAATGTTTGAAGTAACTAAAGGATTATAAGATCCATTAGGAAAGCCATAATGTCATAAATCCCTTAATATGATGGGCTAGCTCTAAACTGGCCACCTGGCCTTGCTAACTAAAGCCTTATCAATCAGCGACTGCCTGGGTGGAGGGAGACTGTTTGTGGAGCCAATCTGTCCCATCTGCTTTGGGCTCATGAGATATTGGTGACTCTGCCCAAGAAATAAAAAAAGGCTCTCAGTTATCCAAGGACACAAGGCCTTGGCATCAAACACATTCCAGCTGGGTCTGAAAGGGGATTAAACTTTCAAACCTCCCCCAAGAATAGGCAGAGACCTTTTTCCACAGGAGAAGTTTCTCTGTCTTCTCGCTGTATACTCTAATGAAGTATACAGTCCTCACCTGTTGCAGGTCTTTATTGCTTAACTTTAAACTTTCCCCTCTTTCCTCTCTAAAAATTGAACAAAGAAACTATTCAAATGTTGTCTTCTGGACATGTCAGCACCAGTGCACTCACAGCAGTGGTGTGAATGCTCACCTGTACAAGAAAGACCTGTATGATATCAAGTCCCTCAACATTCCATCATGGATGTTCAAGGGATGTGAAATCTTCCCTTCTCCACCATTTGAACTGCTCTTGGTGGTTAATTATTTTTGGAGCATTCTCCAAAATTTTCCTTAGTGATATAGCCTTTGGTTAGTTCTCCATGGTCCAGGAAATAACCTTCCACATGTGCTGTGGTGGTTTGAATGAGAATGTCCCCCATAGGCCTCAAGTATTCAGACATTTTGTCCCCAGTTGTTGGCACTGTTTTGGAAGATCTTAGAATGTGTGGCCATGCTGGAGGAAGTACACCATTGGGGGCAGTGAGTTCAACAAGCCTTGAAGGCTCCAGTTGCTCTCTCTTGGCTTCCTGTGCTCATTGGAAGATGTGAACCTCGGCTTTCTGGTCCAGCCCCTGTCACCATGCCTCCTCACCACAATGGACTCTTAATTCCCTAGAACCATCAAGTGTAAGCTCAAATAAACTCTTCCTTTTATAAGTTCTCCAGAAAAGTGACTAATACAGTTTTTGATACCAGAGAGTGGGCTGTTGGCTGTGAAGAACATGACCATGTGGGTGTTTGAAGAAATGTGGAAGACTTTGGAACTTTGGGCTAGAAAAGCTGTTGACTGCTTTAAGCAGAGCTTAATGGGCCATTCTAGTAGAAGCTTGGAAGGAAGCAGTGCTGAGAAAAATGTATTTCCAGAGGAAAATAAAGACTTAAACAGCAACTGGGATATTTTGTCAGTCTGGCTGGAGTTTGCCCACAGCCCAAATGCTTGCCTGAGCCTAAGTTGAAAAACAATGAACTTATAAAAAAAGTAAAAAAAAGAAAAACAATGAACTAATTTCTTTGGCAGAGGATATTTCAAGACAGCCTAATGTAGAAATGGTGACATGGCTATTAATGGTGAATATTATATAGATCTACAGTAAAAAAAAACAAATGGGACAAAAAGAAATGCAGAATGTATAGTTTGGATTGGAAAATTGCTCTAGGGGGATTAATGTTAGAGCCAAGGCATGTGAAGGAGAGGATCCCTTTGATAAGGAGTTTAAAGTGATTAAGGAGAGGCCTAGAGATTTACAAGTAAACAATGGAAATAGTAACTTCAGGGCAAGACCACACCCAGTAAAGCCTCTAACTTTTGAAAGGAAAATACTGAAAGGTTTCTCTGCTCCAACAAGTCCAGGGCAGAGAAAAGTTGCAAATACTGTTGAAGTAGGCAAGAGTCCATCCCAAACTTGTAGCCAAACTTGGCAGTTTCATTCACATGGTGCTGGCTTTAGAGGCATGAAGGATGCAAGAGTGAAGGGGTTGTCAGTTCTTCCCCTGTGATTTCAGAGAGCTGCCGAGACCAAGCACAGTGCAGCAGGGGTGTTCCTAGATAAAGAAGGCCCTGATAGGCCATTGCGTGAAGCTGTGAAGGTGAAGCCTGGTTGGCAGCTGAGACTCCAAGAAGACATTCGAGATTCCAGAGGTGTGAGATATTTGCTAAGGAGAGCTGTGTACAGGGAGGGGTACCAGCCTAAGAAGGAGATGTATGCTAATGCAAAGCTGGAAGATCTAAGCCATCTAAGCCCTTTGGAAGTAAAGTCCCAGAAGTCACACATGGAGTTACTGGACTTGGTGTTTTCCCTGCTGGTTTTCAATGTTGTTTTGGTCCAGCATTTCCTCATTATACCTCTATTTTGGAATGGGAATGTGTATTCTGTTCCACTGTATGTTGGGAGTATGTAATTTGTCCTTTGATTTTACAGGAGCTTACAGTTAAGAGATTGGCCTGGGTCTCATTAAGGACTTTGGACTATAGACTTTTGAATAGAATTGAGACTGGCAAAAACTGTGGGGATTTTTAAGGTTGGACTAAATGCATATTGCATGTTTTAAAAAATTTTTATTTTTTTGTATGTGTATGAATGTACTGTCTGCATGTAGGTTCATGCACCCGTGTTGTGCAATGCTGTGGAGGTAAAAAGAGGGCATCAGATTCCCCTGGAACTGGAGCCAAAGCCACCATGTGGGTGCTGGGGATCGAACCCAGGTCCTCTGCAAGAGCAGTTGGCACTCTCAACTGCTAGGCCATCTCTCCAGCCCCTGCATTTTGCATTTTATATGATCATGAGCCTATGGAGGCCAAGGGAGTGGAATGTGGTGGTTTAAATTAGAATGTCCCCCATAGGCTTCAAGTATTCAGACATTTTGTCTCCAGTTGGTGGCTCTGTTTTGGGAAATCTTAGAAGATGTGGCCATGCTGGGGGAAGTATGTCACTGGGGGCAGTGAGTTCAACAAGCCTTGCAAGGCTCCAGTTGCTCTCTCAGCTTTCTGTGCTCATTGGAAGATGTGAACCTTGGCTTTCTGCTCCAGTCCCTGCCACCATGCCTTCCCACCACAATGGACTCTTAGTTCCTTGGAACCTTCAATTGTAAACTCAAATAAACTCTTCCTTTTATAAGTTCCCTTGGTCATGGTGGTTTTATCACAGCAACAGAAAAGTGGCTAATACACATGCTCATGCAAACAACCCTAATTATACTTATTGGGTCACAACAAAAAGACATGAAGGTAGGAATGGAGCTTGTTGAGAAGAAGGGGTTCAGTAAGTGTGGGTACTGGGGAATGAAAATGACCAAAGTACATTATATATGAATATGTATGAAATTATAAAAAGTAATTAAAATTTTAAAATAAACTGAAAAGAACTTTATGTTAAAGGATCAAAACACACACATGATAAAATATCAAAGATTGGTTTATATAGGAGGGGAGTTAGAACATAGTGATATAAAAAGGGAAAGGGGAATATGGAGCAGGAAAACGTTGGATAAGGTGAGGTGTGGAGGGCAGGGCAGAAGAATTAATCTCAGAAGGGAAAAACTAACACCAAAGTCTTTTTTGAAAAATAAAACAAAACAAACCATCACACGGAAATCCATTTTTGTAGAAGCTTCCTAAAATATATAGACATACATATAAAAAAGAGATTGAATAGAGTTCCCCTATAATGAGGGGACAATGCCTCTAACCAGACACCAGACAAGTAAATAAAAAGCTCAATGTCAGGTATAGGCTCCCTCTTTTGGAGTTGTTAGCCAGGGAGGGGCCCCATAGGCCCTCAAACAATATTGGTTACTGCCATTGGTCTTGGTTACTGTCCAGAACATGACAGTATCAGACCCCTCATTGATGAAGACACTACATGCTAGAGTCCAAGACATGGAGAGATGAAGTTGGTACTCAACACTGAGCTTCATCTCTACTGCCTAGCTTTTGAAGAGCTGGAAGTTGCTTAGGCATGCTATTGGAGGAGAACAATAATCATGTCTTACCCAGCTGTGAACTCTGTGAGCTATAATAAAACTATCCTGGCAAGAAATACTCAGTGCTGCAACAGTGTCATGAATGTTATGGGAGTAATGAACTTCTTTTTGATTGGATTTGAGGGCTGCTTCACAAGATTGAAGGCATATCTGGCACCATTATTGGGGCCAAGAATCTGTGGCTAGCTAGGTCACAGGCCACAGGGGAGAACCTACTACTACTTTTCTGCTAAATGTACATAGTATCAAACTGACTTCAGTGGGTTTTTTCCCTTTGATCGAGCTCCTTCTCAGATCATAGGCTGAAAAACCAGTGAATCTGTAAACCAAGCACATGTGTCTAATAACCAAGTGAGGACCTGGATGGTAAAGTGCTTATGAGCAAGATGGTAGATGGTGGCTCCCGGTGTGGCAGATGCATTCTGAGCAGCTAAGCCAAAGTTGGAGAGGGGAACTTAGGGGTCCCCAAAAGTGTTGGGAAATGTCAGAGGTGGTCTGAGGGCATTTGGATCTTTAGTGACCACAGTTTGGCCCTATAGACATTGCCTGAGCATGTCAGGAGACAACAGGGATAGCCCTAGTGTCACCTGAGCCTTTCTCTTACTGAACCCAGGCACAGACCTTGGTGGCTGGCCCCGGGGGATCAGTGGGTGGATTGCAGGTGGTGTACAGTGGTTCTGTGAGTACATCTTACCGGGTGGGTGATTGAGGCTCACCCAACTGGGATATGGGGGACTCGGGCTGTGCTACAGGGAGGCATTGTGATCTTCTAGCCCATAGGACCGGGACTGCCTGGGACCTTTGCGGTGTGGGTTCCACAGGCCTTGGGGGGTTCTGGCTGGCTTGGGTGTTCTGTGTCTTAGCACATTGGGTAAACTGTTTGCTGGTTGGGCAAGGGGTGTTGGCCTGTATAAGGTTAGGATAGAGTTGAGACTTTGGAGCTTGAAGTATCCACACCTTGTACATCAATTAAGAAGTCAACAAAACACCTGAAGAATATAACCAAAATCAGTGTCAGCTCAATAATCACCTAAACTTCACATTAGAACCACTCCCAATAGAAGCTACCCAAATGCCTAAAGCTCAATAAAAAAAAAATGCAAAAGACCCAAACAGATCTCCGCCAACTACTAATACTCCTATTCAAGTACCTTGTAGTGAAGACTCCTTGGATACAACTCAGGATACATATCTCAAAAGAACAATTATAAATATGATTAGAGAAATTAACAAGTTGAGGAATTTAAGGAGCTTATAAACAAGGAAGTCTGGGACTTAAAATAAGACAGGGATAAATTGAAAGTGGACAATGGTAAATTGCAGAATGAAATTACAAAATATATAGAAACATTGAAGAAAATTCAAGTTGAAATGAGAAAAGAAATGCAACATTCCACAAAAATTTGGAAAGGATGGGAGAAAATCTTAATAATAGAACGGATGAAGTAGAAAATAGAACATCAAGATTAGAAGACAGCATGGAAGAATTGGATAAAGCAAGCAAAGATTATGAAAAATTAAAAAAACCCCTCAAGAATGGGACAATCAGGAACTATGGGATACTATGAAAAGACCAAACCTATGAATTATAGGGATAGAAGAGGAAGAAAACTCACAGGATAAAGATATGGCTTAGCTCTTCAACAGAATTTTAGAGGAAATGTTTCCCAAATTAAAGTGAGAAGCATATAGAACACCAAGCAGACAGAAGCAGAAAATTCTCCACACCACATCATAGTAAAAATACAAGATGTTTGGGCTGGAGAGATGGCCTAGCGGTTAAGAGCGCCGACCGCTCTTACAGAGGACCCGGGTTCGATCCCCAGCACCCACATGGCGGCTGAGAACCGTCTGAAACTCCAATTCCAGGAGTACTCCAGTTCCAGGGGAATCCGATGCCCTCTTCTGACCTCCGCGGCATTGCACGACACGGGTGCACAAACTACATGCAGACAGTACATTCATACACATACAAAAATAAATAAAATTAAAAAAAAAACCAAGATGTTTGCATGGCGCATGCCTTTAATCCCAGCACTCAGGATGCAGAGGCAGTAGACCTTTGTGACTTGGAGGCCAGCCTGGTCTACATACTACATAGAGAGTTCCAGGACATCTTGGGGCTACAGGGAGACCCTGTCTCAAAAAGACCAAAAAAAATACAAGATGTTCAAAGCAAAAGATACTGAGGGCTGCAAAAGAAAAGCAACAAGGTACCTACAAAGGAAAACCTATCAGAATTACAGCTGATTTCTCATTGCAAACAATGAAAGCCAGAAGAGCTTGGTCTAAAATATTCTCAGTTCTAAAAGACTATAGATGTCAACCCAGAGTACTTTATCCAGCAAAAATGTCTATTACAAGTGAAGGAGCAGGGAAAATGTTTCATGATACAAAAAATTGAAAGAATTCCTCTCCAATAAGCCATCCCTGCAGAGAATATTTTAAGCAATACAAAGAGTGGAGGGCAGGAATGACTATAACCAATCAATACCAGAAAACAAATGATACTACCAGGATGGAAATAAAAATCTAGGGTAAGGACGTGTTAGAAATCAAAATGATTAAGCTGGGCGTGGTGGCGCACACCTTTAATCCTAGCACTTGGGAGGCAGAGGCAGGTGAATCTTTGTGAGTTCAAGGCCAGCCTGGTCTACAGAGTGAGTTCCAGGAGAGCTGGGGCTACAGGAAGAACCTGTCTCAAAATGACCAAAAAAAAAAAGACAGGGAAAAGAGAAGAAGACAGAGAGGAGAAAACAAAAAAAGGGGAAAAAGAGGAGACAGATGCGGCAACAGAGAAAAAATCAATACAGTGAGGAAAAAGAAGATTAGGATGCAAAAGAGTAAACAACGATAAAATAGAAGAAGATAACAAGGGGGAAAGCAACAAGGAAAAAAAGAATTCAAAATAGGAGAAAAGAAAAATGAAGAAAGACAAAAAGAAAGAGAAATAAAACGTACTAAGATAGGAAATTACAGATACCTAAAAGCTGTAAAGACACAAAAGAAAAATGTGAATGTATTCAATGCAACTAGCTGGTAAAAGATTCTTTAACGGAAGGAGAAATGCAAGGACCATCCACATGAAGCTTACATCAACAGAAATCAGAAAATACAATATAAGAATATGGTAACTTTTACTTATTGTATCAAGAAAAAATAATGCAGAGAATTCTAAATTTATGCAGTGATATAGATCAATCAGAATTCATAACTGAGTGGGTAGAGAGTTAACCTGCTACATTTTTTGAAAATAGCTTTTCTCTATCACTATGGTGAGATGAAGCTTCATGTTCTCTTTGCCTATTAATGCAGTTCCTGAGTGTATATATAGAGAAGTTCTGTGGGATACTATTGAAAATAAAATTACCAGAATATCTATAAAATGCAGGGAAATAATTCAAGTGCTTAAGGGCAATAGAATGCATACAGGTGATATATCCAAAAGATCCTGCGCAAAAAACAATGTACGATAGTTTAAAACAATGAGTGAAAATTTTTCCATCAATGTGAACAGTGCAAAATAGTATAAAGTTAAGAGCATTCCATTTTCTAGATTACTCAAAATTATGCAGCATACTTTAATGGTCACATTCCATTTTCAGAAGCTGCTCTAAGCATACAAGGCTTGAGAACAATACACAAATTCTATGGTTGTGATAATTATGAGTATGGAGAAAAATATGATATGAAAGGCAACTTAGATTAACAAGTACATTGTGATAAATGCAATATGATAAGACAAGAATTTCCCTACACAAAAAACAGTGATGGAATATCATCCTGACTCTAATGATAAATGTTCATAATGTGGCATGTTGTTGTATCTTTTTCTTTATATGCAAATATGTAATATAAGGCGTTGTATAAATTTTGCTTTATATAAATATGTATGTATATCGCATTGTGAATTTGTATTTATACAAATATGTTTGGTATAGAAATAATATATGCAAATATTATAGATAATCTCATAAAAATAAGTGTGTATATGTAAAATGTATTAAATAAACTTAATTGAGTTTTTAAAAGAAAAGAAACCTCTGCAGAGCTAACATGAATGATATTATATAGAAATTAATACCAGCATTTGGCAAATGCTAGCAATTTTTTATTTTGACCACAATTTTAGGGAAAAGTTAGATTACATATGGAAAGTAAAAGTGACTAAGAACAGGGTGTAGGGGAGAAAGGATAGTTCTAAAGAAAATAGGTCCACCGTGAGGTGGAGTGATCATATTCAGCATTGGAAAAGCAAGTGTGATGGGATCCACAGACAATTATGACTATCATTGTATGCACTTTCTAAGAGTTTTAACTTATTATGAACCTGAAATGATTAAATCTAGTGCTGTGTGATTTTTACAATCACTCATGATACCTATGCATAGGCATTTGAGGAGGTTTTCATTGTCTTCTTTATTTGTTCCCTTTCCTTCTCCAAGGTGAAGGTATGGTTCCAGAATAGGAGAATGAAGTGGAAGAGGGTCAAAGGAGGACAACAAGGAGCTGCGGCAAGAGAAAAGGAACTGGTGAATGTGAAAAAGGGAACACTTCTCCCCTCAGAGCTGTCAGGAATTGGTGCAGCTACTCTCCAGCAGACAGGGGACTCCCTAGCAAATGACGACAGTCGCGACAGTGACCACAGCTCAGAGCATGCACACTTATGATACATGCAGAGATCAACTCCATTCTCAGGAAAGCAATATTGTGATGGCAAGCCTTACCCAAACATCGTTTACACGGGAGATGACTATGGCGGTGATGTTTAGATAATTAAACACAGGCATCCAAGTCTGCTTTTCATGATGGATAGAAGGTTTACACTAAGTGCTTCTTATTGAAGATGCTTCAACAGTGAAGATGGAGGTGAACTTGCTTTGCATACTCCAAATATGTTCGTTCGTCAACATGACAGTTAGGTGTGTGTTTGCTTTTGCTTGCACAAAAAATTTAAATGCTATCATGAGCAAACTCAATAAGACATTTTTCCCCATGATGCCTCCATAATGAAGATGCCAAAAATGAACTTGCTTAGAACATTCCAGTTGTACCAGGTCATGTGTGTGTGACAGTGGCAGGTATTTGCTTTTGCTTGCACTGAAAATTAAATGCTATCAAGTTAGCCCATGAAATATTTTACCTTAAACAGCCACAGTGCCTGAAATCACTAAGTGGATTTTAAAAAATGTATTTTTAAACACTCTTGTGAATCTTCCCCTTACGTGATTTTCCTGTCCTTCAAGAATTTTTAGCCATTCCATATCATATTAGCTGAATAGAAAATAAGCTCATCTGTTGACAACCCAAGACAGACTATCTTAAAGTATATGTTTATACATTGTGTCAGCAGAGACCATCAGCAATGTTCTTACGTGTGTTCAAGTAGAAAAAATGCAGTAAGTCTGAGAGTGAACATATTGCTTGCACCAAAGACAAAACAAATCTTTCTTGGTGCATGTACTACCAACGCGGCTGAGAGACATCAATATAAGAACTTCCCTATCCCCAGCAGCTCCTTCCTATCATTAATAGCTTTTTGTTATTGTTAAAGAATTAGAATCAAGTAGGCAAACAGTTAACATTGCAGAAAGAGCTTGTGTATGGCAGACATCTTGGATTTTTTTTAATGTTAGACTATCATGAATGTGATATCAACTAACAGGAAAAGGGTGTATATATAAGGTGGGTGAGGAAGATCAAGTGGAACAGCCAACCAACATCGGGATTCTTATTCTTCCATAGGAAGGATGCACCACCATTTTGGAATGTCTGCCACTTAAACTCAGTAAACAAATACTTGATTTTTCATATAGCTATAGTAGTTCAATGCAGCAACAAGTCCTTTGTAATGTTTGTCCACTACGTTTCATCCCAGACTGGTTCCCTTTTCCCTCCTTGTTCTCTCTTCCTGTGCCTGTCCTTTCATTTTTCGTCTCTATGCTTGCTAGTGCCTGCCCCGCCTTGCCCTGCCCGCCATCCTCTCTGCCTCAGGCCCCTTCCCCGCTGGCCTTCTGGTCCGCCCCCCTAGCCCGGCTCCACACCGGTCAGCCTCTTCCCTTCCCCGTCCGCTTGGCCGATGCCTTTGGCTCACGTTTATGCCCCCTCCCCCGGTGTGTACGTCAGCCGTCACCTTTTCTATTCCTGCCTTTTTGCCCTTCCTGCGCATTTTTTTTTTTTTTTTTTTTGGTCCTTTTCGGCGCACGGCTCCCCTGTAGCCTCCAGCTGTCCTCGCGCTCCTTGTTTTGTAGCCCCGGTGGGCCCTTCCCCCGCCCCCGCTTCCGCGCTATTTCTCTGCCTCCCCCGGGCTCGGATTCCACGGCGGTGCCACCACACCGGCTCAATTCTGCGGAAGCGAAGAAACGGGAGAGACGAGACTAACCCGACTTTTTAAAATATGACATAAAAACAGTCTACAGTTACTCAAAGAGCCTCTAAGATTAGGTATATAGCACGGCACTTCTCTAATGCTAAAGAATGCACCAAAAGAAAAGAAAAAGAAAAAAAAAAGAAGAAAAAAAGAAAAAAAAAAAAAAAAAAAAAAAAAAAAAAAAAAAAAAAAAAAAAAGAAAAAAAAAAAGGAAATCAAAATTATTAGAAGCAATTTAATTCTCTCAACAACAGTTCTAAATATCAATGGACTGAATTCTCCAATTAAGAGTTATAGATTAGTAAGATTAGTAGAATGGATTAATAAACAAAACCCGTCTTTTCTTTTTTCTTGTTTGAAAGAAACTAACCTCACCTTTAAAGATAGGCATGATACCAAGGTGAAAGGATGGAAATATAGAATTCAAGGACTTTGGTTGTGTTTTGTTTGTGGGATATTTGAATACTAAGTGGAACATATTTGGGGTGGATAGACAGCTTTTTGCCAAGCCTATGTGGTGTATCGCTGACTATCTGGAAAGGTTTGGTTGTCTGGGGCCTGCCCCAGGACTTGTAGGGCCACTTTAAGGTCTTTATTTTGTGGTGATGTATTTGGGGTGACTGTTCCATTTGTCTGGATGAGTATAAATATTGCAAAGTTTAGTAGAAAATTAGATACTTGTACTGGTTTGAAGTGGTTTAATGTTTCCACTGTGGAATGGTATGAACACTAAAGCCAGTTTACTACTTGTCTAAATGGAATTATAACCATACAGGATTGTGGTTGGTTTTTGGTCCATTCCTGGCTTGTACAGGACTTTGAGTTATAGATTCGGATTAAAGGGGCATAGACAAGTAATGGGTTGTTTTTGATTACTGAAAGATATTCTTTGTCTCTGTCTGTTATGCAAGTGTTATTTTTGATATCTGTTCTGCCCATTTCAAGATAATTTGATTCAGGAAAAGCTAGGTTAACTTTCCTGAACCAGTGGTATGCAGCCCAGAAGGAGACGGTTTGGATGGACTTGGTAAATTTTATCAGCTTAATTCTGGTCAATAGGAATGTTTCCTGTTATTGGAAAATTACAAACCAGGATATGGGGTTTGGGAACGTAAAGAAACTACTTCTGTTTGTAGTAAATCATTTATATTTAAGATATACCTAAAATTGTTTAAATATCTCTCGTAGGCTTTGCCTGCTTATCCTATGGTATTAAATCTCTTCCAGTCAACGTTTAAGCAAGGCTTCTTAGTCTTTTCTTCAAGGTTTGTCTAACTACTATACAGTAATTAAAAGTATCAGATTGGTGTAAGTTAACTTTTTTGGATGCTGAATGCCCATACTTAACGCCCATACCAATTTAGCCAAGGGATTTAAGGGACAATTTTTTTTCCTTGCCCTCTGAAGTCAATTAGTCCCAGGGGATTTTGTCCAGGGGGCATCTCTTAAAATGTTCTGCAATTGTGACTCAACAGGCTTCTTGTGCAGGGAGGTCTTGGAGATTCACTAACAGAACTCCAGCAAGTGTCCAGTCTATAAATAGGAAGGTCAACATAGAGGAAAGTCACCTCATACTCCAAAGGGAAGCCTGGTCTAGCAAGACCTGACCTTGTCCTTGGTAGATGGAACTGGTTAAGAATGGCCAGAAGGATCCAGGTGCTCTCCCCTTGAAAACCCAAGTGTCTTCTGAAGACCAGAACCTCAATTGACCTTGAGAAAACAAAGATTGGTTAATCTGTGCTAATTATGTGGACTTAAGCACCCCAAAAGAAAGTACAACCAAAAAATAAACAGTGAATATATTTCTTTGAAAGACTGAAAAATTGTGCCTCCAGATATTAGGCTTAAAGTTATATGAAATAGAGTTAAACAGATACAAAACTTTAGATCCTGGCCTTGATTAATAATGTATGGTCACCTGCAGCCAAAGGACAAGTCCACTATTGTTGTCAATTAATGCCCAATAATAAAATTCCTCTTTCTTTCTAGCCACCATCTAAGTGGAAACTCATATCTTGCCTATTAAAATACCTGGAAAGTAGATCCTGAGTCCAGACACCATGGCCAAATGAATAGAAGGAGAAACCTAATAAATGGATGCTTTGAGACCCCCTAGCCAAGAAGTTCTGTTTTCTGTATTTCAGACATCATTTTTCAGTTCAATTTAGACATATTCCCCTTTCCCCTCCCCCCACCCCACCCCACCCCAGATTATGCATTCTGCCATAACTGTCCTGCATCTTTCTCTCAGTCTTTTTTTTTTTGTATGTTTAGGAATTCACATTTTCCTCCTTCAATTTTGTTCTAATGGACTTTTAAGTTGGACATTTGAATTCACCCCGTTCTTACTTCTGGTCCCCTGTCTAGATCATGTGCCCAATTTGTCCTACCTTCACTTTGCTTTCATTGGGAGTAGTCAAGGACTTTCCCCCCTCTATAGTTATGCTTTTGGGGGTGTTTTAGATAGACCTTCTGAATGGGGGATGCCCCAGTTGCCACACTCAGCATAGAAGAAGTCAGAGCAGTTGGTGTCCTGAATCCCTTCCTGCAATTAAGGTGACCCTTTTCAGCGGGTAACATAACTAAGCAGGAGCTAGACACTGACCAGGCAGTTTAGGGAGGAGACCCTCTACCCCCAAATTAACCAGACTCTTTCTCAGCTGAGAACTCAAGTCTTCCTCAACCAGCCAGTAAATACTTATCCTTCTGGTAGCCTCAAAAGAGCAGGAAAAGAAGAAAGAAAGGAAAGAAAACAGGGGAAAAAGAAAAAAAGAGAAGAATTACACACCAACCCTTGTGGATTGATTCTTTATTTCACCAGAAAAGAAATGGAAATTCTCCCCTTTTTTCTTTCTTTCCTTTTTTTGCTTTGTTTTGTCATTGTCATTGTAATTTTGTTTTGCTTTAGTTTTCTTGTGAACAAGAAGAATGTGTTGTGACCACCAGTAGCAACTTCCAGCCTAAGCACTTCCAAGACCCCTGAGCTCACTGTCCCCCATGGAAGGCTCCCTTGTATCTCCATCTTGACTGGGGCCTCTCAGCTCCCCCTCCACACTTCCAAAAGTATGGAGCATACAACATAGGCCAAAGACTTGGTGACCAGTGCTAAAGCGAGGTCACACTGACAAACAGTTGCAGAGTTGGTGCCATTTGCTCTTGGGAATAGAGGTGGGCCTGGAACAAGCATGACAGCTGGAAGGTGAAGCACAGTCCAGGCTCTCAGTAATGGTAGTGATTGGGCTTAAATGAAAAGAAGGTTGATAAACTTTGGAATGAATTCACAAACGATATACAAATACTGAAGAAAACTCAGGATGAAATGAAAAAGGAAGTGGAATACTCAATAAGCCATCTGGAAAGGATTGGAGAAGGCCTCAGTAACAGAATGAATGAAGTTGTAAAGGCTGCGATTGGGGTGAATGGTGAAACTACAGTGATGTTGTCTGGACACTCATTTGATCAACTTGATTGAACAAACAACCTGTCGCCCCCCCAATGGATGGTGGGGCTGTGGGGGTTTGGGCACAACAGCCTGCAGATTGGTTTTGCACGAAGGATGTTTGTACTCATGGATTATCCCTCATAGCTAAAAAATGAAAAAAAAAACAACAACAACAAACAAACAGAGAAAGATGCAGGACAGTTATGGCAGAATACATGATCTGGGATGGGGTGGGGGTGGGGGGAAGGGAAAGGGAAATATGCCTGATCTGAATTGGAAAATGATGTATGAAATGCACAAAGCATCAATAAAAATTAAATTAAAAAAAAAGAAAATAGAATATCAAGACTGGAAGACAACATGGAAGAACTGGACTGCTTAAGCAAAGATTACGAAAAATTTAAAATATGCAGGAATGGAATAATCAGGAAGTGTGGGACTGCCACGGCAGCTTCGGTTGAATCTGAGTGACATGATCACCAGAGTGAGGCAGAAGCTTCAAGGAAGTTTGCCTCCCAGAGCAGCTTGTGCCCTCAGCCTTTTTCTTGGAATAGGCTGTACCTTGTTAATCATTACTGTTCTCTGTGCTATGACTGTTTGGGGATATGGATCAATGCGTTACCTTGTTCTTAGCAGGATACATGGTCCGGATACTGACCTAGATGATGATACCACACCATTTCCTCCTTTAGTCATTGATTTGCCTAAAATTATGTAAGTACTTATGATCAGACATAAGAGGGCCACCAACTAGATAAGTAAGCATGCCAAATTATTAAACTCTTCAGGAAACTTGGTCAGATGGCAACCACTGTCTATCACTTGACAAACTTAAAAATGCATAACTTCCTGAAAACAAATGATCTAGAAACTAATGTTCTTTCAGTCTTCCTATTAAAATGTTAACTGCTCTATTCTCAGTAAACTTGTAATATAATCAAATAACCATATAGCTTCCGCATGAAACTAGTGTATATAAAATCACTGAGACTTTGAAAGTAAAGTTGCACTCAGATCAAGCCTGCTTGTGTCTGTGTGTCATTCCCTTCGCCGAATCCCTTGTCCACCTTCTCTTCTCCCTGTTTCTGTTGGACTGATTGCTCCTGACTCAGTTGGTCTGTCACAGGTGGCGCCCGAACAGGGACACGAAGAGAGGTAAGCTGTCTCTCCTCTTCTCCTCATTTTAAATTCAGACAGGGATAGGACCTCACCAGGAGTTCTGCAGACTCACTAAAGGATCACTGGTTCATAAGAAGGTGAGAAGATAATAAAAAGGGAATCATGGAGCATTCACAATCAAAAGGCAAGGAGCTATTTGCGTTGGTCCTGCATCACATGTTAGGAACATTGCAGGACTACATAAAAGCTTGCTTGGATGCCTCACCAGCAGTGGTACAAGGAGTAGCCTATGCTGCAGCTATGAATGGTTAGCACTACAGCGCCTTTGTGTCCGAATTAACAGGGAATCAAGCAGAAGGCAAGGCCAAATGCTTCTCCTGTGGTCAAGAAGGACACATGAGTAAAAATTGTCCAACCAAGGACAAACAGTCCCCTTTCAATACAAACGAGAGAAGGAAATCAACCCCAGGACTCTGCCCCAGATGTAAAAAGGGCAGGCACTGGAGAAATGAATGTAAATCTAAATATCATAAGGATGGAACCCCTCTTTCAGACGACAAATAGGAGACAAAAAACTGCAGGAGGGGCAAGCCCTCAGCCCCATAAATAAAGGAGGGAACTTAAAAATAGAAAAGCTTAATCCTGAAGCAGTAGAGTTTTGCCCACGAATGGGTCAAACTGTTTTTAACCTACCAAGGGCAACACCAGGTAGTGCAGGATTGCATTTGTCAGGTATAAAAGATTGTATTTTATCCATGGTTGATGGAGTCCAACTGGTGGATACCATGGTACATAGACCATTACCAAAAGGAACTTTTGGTTTCATAACAGGTAGAAGTTCAAACTACAAAAAATACTTGGAAGTTCTTCCTGGAGTGATTGGTGCAGATTATCAGGGAGAAATTAAGATAATGATTAGACCATTAAAGGAAACAATTAAGATTCATAAGAATCAATGCGTAGCTCAGCTATTGTTAATACCTTATATCAAGACTCCCAATCAGGTATTAAAACAAGAAAGAGGAAGTCAAGGGTTTGGATCCACAGAAGCAATTAATTGGGTACAGAAAATAAATGGACAAAATCCTATTAAAACTATATATTTAAATGGTAAGCCTATACAAGGAATATTAGATACTGGTGCAGATAAAACATGTATCACTGCCAAAGATTGACCTTGTAATTGGCCTACACAGAGGGCTTGGTCAACGTTGGTAGGCTTGGGATCTACCTCTGTTGTGCTTCAAAGCTCTCAGTATTTAAATTGGACATGTAATAACAAGAGTGGAAAAATTCAGCCATATATTGTTGCTTCATTAAACTTCTCCTTATGGGGAAGAGATATAATGCATGATATGGATGTGCATTTGATAAGTTCTGATGATTTTAGCCTAGAGCATTTTTCATAGGGGCCACTGAGGAATATTATGCAGATAAAAATATGTGGAAAAATGAAGAGCCTGTGTGGATTAATCAGTGGCCCCTAACTCAAGAAAAGATGCAGGCTATAGAACAATTGGTTCAGGAACAACTTGATAAAGGACAGGACATTTAGAAGCTTCAAATAGTCCTTGGAATACGCTGATATTCATTATTACAAAGAAATCAGGAGGGGGCTGGAGAGATGGCTTAGCAGTTAGGAGCGCTGATGCTCTTGCAGAGGACCCGGGTTCCCCAGCACCCACATGGTGGCCGAGAGCCGTCTGAAACTCCAATTCCAGGAGAACTCCAGTTCCAGGGGAATCCGACACCCTCTTCTGACCTCCGCGGCATTGCACGACATGGGTGCACAGACTTGCATGCAGACAGTACATTCATACACATACAGAAATAAATAAAATTAATAAAAAATAAAAAAAAAATAAATCAGGAAAATGGAGACTCTTACAGGACTTAAGAGCAGTAAAGGCTACCGTGGAAGCCATGGGAGCATTGCAGCCAGGTCTTCCTTCCCCAGTGGCCATTCCCAAAGAAATGGTCATGGTTGTTATAGACCTGCAAGACTGCTTTTTTTTTTTTTTTTTACTATAAATCTACATCCGGAGGAATGTAAAAAATTTGCATTTAGCATACCATCAGTAAATTTCCAAAGGCCTTTTCAACGATATCATTGGAAATTATTACCTCAAGGTATGAAAAATAGTCCTACTTTATGTAAAAAATATGTAGACCAAGCATTAATAAAGGTTAGAGAGTGGTATCCTGGGGCATATATCCTTCATTATGTGGATGACTTACTCCTGGCTACTACAAGCTTGAAGGAAACTCAGGAAGCATTGGAGAAAATGATATAGCAATTAACATCTTTTGGACTAATCATTGCACCTGATAAGATTCAATGGAATAAACCTTTGTCCTATTTAGGGAATATGATTTATGATGATTACATACAATCACAAAAAATATCTATCAGATATGAGAAACTAAAAACTTTAAATGATTTCCAAAAACGATTAGGAAATATTAACCGGGATCAGGCCATCCTTAAAAATTACTACTGGAGAACTACACCCCCTATTTGATATTTTAAAAGGAGATAGTCACCCAAATTCATCAAGACAAATAACAAAAGAGGCAATTGAGGCTTTAGCTCTTGTAGATAAAAAATTATCTAAAGCAAAAATTCATCAAATAGACTATAATAAGGAATGGATGTTAGTTATCCTAAAAACTTAATTCACTCCCACTGGATGTTTTTGGCAGGGAGGAGTATTAGAATGGATACAATTATCACATACGCAAAGCAAAATGGTATCCTCTTATGTGTACCTTATGGCTCAACTTATAGTCAAAGCTAGACAGAGATCTAAAGAATTATTTGGTAAAGAAATGCAAAGTATTATTGTTCCATTAAATAAAACTCAATTTGAACATCTAATGCAAACTGATGATGAATGGCTTATAGCACTGCAAAATTACGCAGGACAAATTAAGTATCATTTGCCTCAACATAAAATATTAAAATTTATTCAAGAAGTTGATATAATTTTTCCAAATAAATGCTCTTTAACACCTATGGAGGAAGCTCTTACTGTCTTTAAGGATGTCTCCTCTAATGGAACCTCTGTGGTATATGTGTCAGACAGGCCACCCATTATCAAAAGATCACCTGGTATTTCTGCACAGCAAACAGAAATTGCTGCAGTAATTACGGCCTTTGAGACATATCCCCAACCTTTAAACCTCTACACAGATTCTAAGTATGTGGTTAATTTACTTCCGGCTATTGAAACAGCCCTATTGTCAGGTCAATCCCTTGTATTACTGTTACTATTAAAGTTACAAAAACCTCTTATCAATAGACAAAGCAAGGTCTATATGGGCCATATAAGAGGACATACTGGACTGCCAGGGCCCTTATCAAAAGGCAATTATATGTCTGATCTATATACTAAAATTCTAATAGCCACAGCTTTAGAAGAGGCTGTAGAGAGTCATCATCTTCATCATCAGAATGCACTTGCTTTGAAGAAAATGTTTAACATTACTAGAGAACAGGCTAGACAAATAGTAAAGCAATGTATGTGCTGTCCCGATATATACCATCCCTTAAAATTAGGAGTTAATCCTAGAGGGCTGAAGCCTCAAGTGTTATGGCAGATGGATGTCATGCATATTGCAGAATTTGGAAGATTAGCTTTTGTACACGTAACCATTGACACTTACTCTCATGCAATGTATGCTACAGCAAGAACAGGGGAAGCTGTTAAAGATGTCATCCAGCATTTAATACACTGTTTTGTCAATTTAGGACTGCCATCACAGATAAAGACAGGTAATGCTCCAGCATATACATCAAAAGCCTTTAAAACCTTTTGTGATCAATGGCACATCAAACATACTACAGGAATACCTTATAACCCCCAAGGTCAGGCAATAATTGAAAGAGCTCATCAAACTTTAAAGACACAGCTATTATGTCAAAAGAACACTAATAAATATTTTTCCCCTCATCAAGCTTTGAATCATGCACTTTTTACCATAAATCATTTAAATATAAATGAGGAAGGACTTATCCCAATGCAAAGGCACTGGGGAGATCAAGAACACAAAATCAAACCAATGGTTAAATGGAAGGATTTATTAACAGGCATGTGGAAGGGCCCAGATGTCTTAATTTCCTTGGGAAGAGGATATGCTTGTGTGTTTCCACAGGATGCGGACTCTCCCGTCTGGATCCCAGACCGGCTTATCCGGCACTACAATGTCAAGGAAGCAGAAAAGAAAGCAACAAAACCTGATAAGGCAGGCCTGCCTGAAAATGAAAGCACTGCCGCTGACTCCGAAGGTGTCACAGCAGACACAAAAGGCCAAGACACCAATATGGGGACAAGTCAAGAAGCTGACAAAAGAAGCTGAATCCATAGTGACTCAAACTGAAAAGCCTTTGACTGCAGCTAATTTGTTCTTGGCCATTCTTTCAGTCTTATCTACTCAGCTATCCACTGTATCATGTGCAGTGTATTGGGTATATGTTCCATCTCCACCTCTGATTCACCCTGTGGGCTGGGGGGAAGAAATGCAAATTAAAATAATGACTAATAATAGTGATTTACTGAGGGGGGGGGATTTGCAGATTTAAGAAATCTTCATGATATTTCCTCTGAATTTACATATGAGGGCAGATCTGACACAGCTCCTGTGTCTCTCTTGGAACTACTGTAACTTTTGGATGCCTTCCCCTTAGTTATAGAACCTTTTTGACTGATGCACCTGATAAATTTAAGTATTATGGAGGAAAGAACAAAATTAGCAATAAAAGATTAATATGGGAAATAGGTCTTATGACCTTGAGTTATTCTAATTATAATGATACTTATGTTCCTTGGAATGACAGTTTACCTATTGACTTGTGTATTCAAAACTACCATGATAAAGATCAATTTTGGGATTCACTTATAAAGTATCCACAATGGCTTTTTTGTGGATTTATAGGAAAAATATTAAAATACTCTCCTTTTAATTCTACAGAGAAAATTTTTGACTTTTCCGTGAACAGCCCTATGACTATACCTCTTATTTGAAAAATAACTCCCAGCGCTTTAATGGATATCAACCTAATACTTTGGGAGAACCAATAAAATGATGGTTCACGCCCGGATGGGTGGTACCCGTATATGTGAGTCACTCACATATACACAATCTTACTACCATTCACCCAGAGCTTTTTCGCTTGTTTGCCACAGCCAACATAGTATTGCTTAAAGAACCAAGAAAAAATAATTCTGATCCTCTTGCGGTAAGAAGCTGAGTGGAATATCCATACGGAATTTTAGCTGCTGATCCTAAAAATCTTACTATTACTAATGTTGGGAAGTCATATAATATTTAATGTTCAAAATGTATTCTTACAGATTGTATATTTTCAGGTTTTAATAAGAGTTATTCAGTTATTATTCTTGTTAAAAGACCTTTTTATGTTATAATTCCTGTCGATCTTGGAGATGATCTTTGGTTCGATAATTCTGCTTTACAAACCTTAAAAAATTTAAATGAACTACTTAGGCCTAAAAGATTCATTGCTGCTTTGATTCTAGGAATTACAGCATTAATAGCTATCTTGACATCTTTTGCTTTCTCTACTGCTGCCTTGGTTACCAATGTTCAAACTGCACATTTTGTACATGATTTGAGTAAAAATGTTTCTGCTGCATTTTCTAATCAGCATGATATAGACAAAAGACTAGAAGCGAAAGTAAATGCATTTGAGGAAGCCATTTTGACTCTTGGAGAGGAAGTTCAAAATTTAAAGGTACAGCTCTCAACTCGTTGCCATGCTAGCTTTAGATATATTTGTGTGACACCACTAAGGTATAATGATACCTGGGAATGGAACACTACTAAGAATCATTTATTGGGAATATGGAAGGATAATGATATTATGCATAATATGTTAGATCTCCAGCAACAAATTATGGATATTAGTAAGGTTCATATAGATTCGAAAGGGTTAAAAGGATTGGCCAGATCCCTCAAGTCTGGACTTTCATCTTTAAATCCTGATAATTGGCTACATTTTTAAATATCAATTATTGTTATTGGAGGAATGGTCATGTTACTTATATTATTCCTTCCAGTGATCATCCGATCCCTAACAAAAGCACTGTATACAGTTCAACGCCATTTGCAAGAACTGCGGCTCGTTAACAAGAAAGGGAGAGATGCCACAGCAGCTTCGGTTGAATCTGAGTGACATGATCACTAGAGTGAGGCAGAAGCTTCAAGGAAGTTTGCCTCCCAGAGCAGCTTGTGCCCTCAGCCTTTTTCTTGGAACAGGCTGTACCTTGTTAATCGTTACTGTTCTCTGTGCTATGACTGGGGATATGGATCAATGCATTATCTTGTTCTTAGCAGGATACATGGTCCAGATACTGACCTAGATAATGATACCACACCATTTCCTCCTTTAGTCATTGATTTGCCTAAAATTATGTAAGTACGTATGATCAGACACAAAAGGGCCACCAACTAGATAAGTAAGCATGCCAAATTATTAAACTCTTCAGGAAATTTGGTCAGATGGCAACCACTGTCTATCACTTGACAAACTTAAAAATGCATAACTTCCTGAAAACTAATGATCTAGAAACTAATGTTCTTTCAGTCTTCCTATTAAAATGTTAACTGCTCTATTCTCAGTAAACTTGTAATATAATCAAATAACCACATAGCTTCCGCATGAAACTAGTGTATAAAATCACTGAGACTTTGAAAATAAAGTTGCACTCAGATCAAGCCTGCTTGTGTCTGTGTGTCATTCCCTTTGCTGAATCCCTTATCCACCTTTTCTTCTCTCTGTTCTCATCGGACTGATTGCTCCTGACTCAGTTGGTCCGTCGCATGGGACACCATGAAAAGATCAAATCTATGCATCATAGGTATAGAGGAAGGAGAAGACTCTCAGGATAATGGTATGTACCAGATCTTCAACAGGACTGTAGAAGAAAATTTCCCCAAATTAAGGAAAGACATACCCATACAAATACAAGAAGCACATAGAACACCAAATAGACATGACCAGAAAAGAAATTTCCTATGCCATATTGTAATTAAGATTCCACCTGGGAGATACCCTTGCATGTAGCATCTTGCTTCCCCCAAGCACTGGGTTCCCAAGACCCACAAGAAAGTCTCCCCAAACCACAGTCCAGGGAAGTCTAACCAGTTGACTCAGGCTTGCCTACAAAGTGAATGAAAATAACTTACATACCAAGTAGCAACTTCCTTCCCCCATGTAAATCTAAAGTCTCCACATGGACTCGGGGACCTCTGCCCTCCCCACACCCCCCATGACAACATGGCATGAGAGAGTCCAGTCTCATGTTGTGGGCCTTTTATATGTCTCTGCCCCTCTCAAAGTCCCAGAATTCCAAAGTCCTTTTGTGGGAACAGCAGCATCTCGTGAATGCCAGCATCCCAGGGATGTCAGCACTGCAGGGGAACTTGCTGCAGATGGGCTGTGAACTTAGCTCCTCTGTCAAATACTCAGCTGCTCTGGGTGATGAACCCACTTCAGAGAGGAAATAATTTGTCCCACATTTCACCTCCTTTCTTTGGTCCTCACAAACTGGACATGCCAACCTCTTCTGAGAGAGTCCCTGGGGCTCAGAAGGGTTGGAGATAGAGAGTCTTTGAAGTGACACATAAAATTCTTGGGTCTGTCCAAGTTCTGTTTTCAACAGGCCATTGGCTCATTCTGGTCTCTCCCTTTTATCTCTACTAAATAAAACATAAATAGAAGCACAGACATCTAGATAAACATTAACTATTATATCCAGTTACTCTATGGGCACAAACATAAATGCTTGGATGGTATCTTAATCCTGAAATCACAGCTTTTTAATGGGGCCTATAAAGTCTTTCACCACTATGGGGCTCTATGCTTGCAGTATCAGTCATGCATTCTACCCTCCAAAGAAGTGGGCCATATATCCAATCAGACTTTTTTCTGGGTGCACACATATGTTGGCAGTTACTATTGCATTTATGTCTTCTTTGGAGAATTGTAGCATTTGAGGTTTATAGAGCTTCGGAGACCATTTCTTTCTTCATAGTGCTCTTCAGCACTGTGAAGGTCAGCTGTTTGCTTGCAGTACAAGGTCTCAGCATAGTTTTACTTCCTCACACTCACATCCCATAGTTTCTTCAGTGATAGGGTTTTATTATCCATTTTTGTATGTACCCAAAGTCACAGGCAAAAATGGTCTTTGTTTTAGGGGCTTTTGGAGTCTCCCAGTTCCTAGCAGAGAAGTCTATGCCTGATATGAAGCCTTTATCTACCAATATGTCTTATTTAACCATAAAGCTCCCATAGTCATAGCTGGCCCTGGTAACACTCCTTACTGAATTTACTTATTATCTTTATTTCTTCAGGTGTATTGGATATGTCTCCAACTGGTCTCACATCTGTAAAACACTCAGACAATAACAGTAGGTATTAAATTAAACATAAACCAGGTCCAACACAGCATGGGAAGATTTCATCTATCTGTGCCAATTTTGTCTCAAAAGATCCATGTTGGAAAAAATTAAAACAAACAAACAAACAAAGATCTATGTTGGGTATAACAGCATGAATGAGAGGCATTAATTAAGTTAGTTCTCCAGGACCTGTGGTCATTTTCTCAAACCCATCAGTATCCTGGGGTCTTAACCTGCAGCCTCCTATGGGGCTGAATAAATCCATTATGGCTGAATACAGAGAGCTGGCTTCTTTCCCCCAACAACCTAGAAGGTCAGTAGGAGATGGGAACCACCCCCACTCATCATATTGGATGTCAGGCATCTGCAGCCCAACACCCAGAGGAGTGAAGCTTGAAAATTAGCATTCCCAAGCGTTATCCCTCCTGAGGGATGTCTGCTCTGTCCTCTGGAGGCAAGTGGCACAAGCCATAAGCTTATCTCTGGGGGCTACAGTTTTCCTGCCATAAAACTTAGCCGTTGTAGAATACACGTAGGTTTCTCCTCTGTCCTGTCCACCTCCTGGTCAAAGAGCCCAACAAAAGTATATAAGTGCTTAAAACCCCTTCAATAAATGAGTTTTGCTTGTTGATGTGACTTTTGCGTCTTTGGATCTGTTCAGGTTCATTGGCAACTTGGTGACTGCTCTGCTCCCTTCCACTTCCCTCCTTGTGGCCCCCAGCAGTCAGGCCATGGCTGGGCATGACTGCCATACCTAGGGCCTCGAGGCTGGTGACCTGGGAGAAGGGAACCTCATGTCTCAGAGGAAACCAACAGCCTCCCTGTATTTCTTTAGTTTTGATAGACTTACTGGGCCTGGCTCAAGCTGCCTAGCCCTGCAGAAGGCCAAGGAGGGATGTGTTTCCTTTTACCTCTGCTGTATTTGCTGATTAGCTGTGTCAGGCAGGCTCTGGACCAGACTTCTGGCTGTTGTCAAAACACCTGCTTTCTTTTTACTGACACTATTTGGCTGCTGGGGGAGGCCTCAGCTAGACAAACTGCTCCCACCCCCAGGAAGATTTTTCTCAACAAAGAAAGGTACTCTGTTTAAATTGAGGGGTTCATTACCCACTGCCAAACAGTTTTTGTTCTTTGTGTACAGCTTGTGAAGTGTTACTAAGGCTTTAAAGCCTTTTAGAGGCTTTTCCTTTAACAGAATTTGGCTTTTTATCAATTCTTTCTTTAGGAACTTTGGATTTACACAGATCCTGCCATATTGCCTCCTAGTAACCCAACTTGACTTCCTTTTTATTTTTTTGCTTAATCCTTTTTATATCTGCTCTAGGTTGTTTTACTCCTGTACATACTTATTTCACATGCTGGTCTAAGTTACCTAGATTTGACAAATCCTCCCTTGACAGACTGTCCTGTCAAGGGGTTCAGTACAGCCATTAAAGCTTCATACCACTCTGGAGGTCCTTGTTCAATCAAGCTTTTTCTTTAATCACTGGTAAATACACCTCTTTCTGGCCCAGTGCGCTGGGCACTATATATTGCTTTCCTCATACTTAGCTCCCTTAGTAGCATTTGTCCTTCCTTTATCACTTTCCACCCCCTGCTATGTAGGGGAATTGCTGTTCCAGAAGACCAGGTGTCCCTAATGGCTGTCATCTCCCCTGCTTCTGCAGTACTTAAAATAATTCCACCCCCTCCTAGGTCCCACAGTCTCACAAGCTAGGTGGTGAAGGGCTCCTTCACTGCCTCCTTGAAAGTTTGTCCCAACTTCAATAATTCCAGTGTGGAGATTCCCTGACTGCTTTAGCTTCCCACTCTGGGCCACTGCTGAGACATGGGTTTTTCCTTTCTTTGTATCAAAAGTCGAACCTGAGGGGCATGTGGCTCTTCTCCTACCTCATTCTCCTTTTTATCATTGTCTCTCCCCCCCCCCCCCCCGGGTCTTCTAGCTGCAACCTACTGGCAAGGTTGGAGGCCAGCCTCGTAGTAGTTTTCTCTTGCTCTCACTTTTCTCTTACATCTCCAGTTTCCCTCTGAACTACCACCTCTGCCTTGGAGACATTCCTTATCACCCACAGCAGTGGCCAAGCTGCCTCTGCAGAGGTCTTTGCTCCTGGCTTGCTACTCTCATGGCTTGCAAGGTTGCTACCCCATACCACCTGCATGTGGATTTCCATCCTGGGATTTCTCTCATCTCCATCAATTGCTTGGGTGGTCCCACCCTAGTCATGCATCTCACTGTCCGCTGTACTCCCCATGCCACCCCTGCTACCCCCACCAGGCCTACAGGGATGGCTAAACATATTGAATTTTCCTCTGCCTATTCTTTCCCTTCATCTACCTTTCCTTCAGTTACTGGCATCTTTTTCCATAACAAAGAAAATTCCATCACTTTTCCTGAGTCTTTGGCTTGTCTATTCTGAAACCCTTCCATGGCTCTGTTTAATCCTGCCACGACTATGCTAATTTGTAATTAAGATTCCACCCAGGAGATGCCCACACATGTGGCATCTCACCTCCCCCCACCCCTGGGTTCCCAAGACCTGCAAAAAGGCTCTCTGAACCTCAGTTCAGGGAAGTCTAAACAGTTTACTCAGGCTTGCCTACAAAGTGAATGGAAATAATTTACATACCAAGTAGCAGCTCCTCCCCCATGTAAATCCAAAGTCTCTGCATGACTTGAGGACCTCTGCCCCTTGTGATGACATGGCAAGAGGGTCCAGGCTCATGCTGTGGGCTTTTTATATGCCTCTGCCCCTCCCAAAGTTCCAGGATTCCAAAGACCTTCCCTGGGAACACCAGCATCTCTGGAATGTCAGCTGCAGGGGAACCTCGCTGCAGCTGGGCTGCAAAGTTAGCTCCTCCTATCACATGCTCAGCTGCTCCAGGCAACGAGCCCATTTCAAAGAAGAAATAATTTATCCCACACATATCACAGAAGAACACTAGATGTTCAAAAGAAAGAGAGAATACTGAAAGCGGCACAAGAGAAATAAGTCACATATAAAGGAAAGCCCATCAGAATTATGAGGGACTTCTCAATGTAAATGATGAAAGTCAGAAGAGATTGGACCAAAGTATTCTCAGTTCTAAATGTTATAGATGCCAACCCAGAATACTTTACCCAGGAAAAAGCGTTTACCATAATTGAATGAGAAAAGAAAATCTTTTATGACACAAATAGGCTGAAAGGATTCATGTCCAGAAAATCAGCCCTTCAGGAATACTTGAAGCAATACAAAGAGTGGAAGGAAGGAATGATTATACCCAAGCAGCAACAGAAAGTACTTAATGAGGGTATAAAGGTGGAAATACAAATCTAGAGCAAGAATGCATCAAAAACCAAAATGATGGGAAGCAATATACATCTCTCAATAACTTTAAATATCAATGGACTGAACTTTCCAATCAAGAGGCACAGAGTAGTAGAATGGATTAAGAGACAAAATCCATCTTTTTGTCTGAAAGAAATCTGTCTCACCTTCCAGGGCAGGTAGTATCTTAAGGTGAAAGGTGGAAAAATAGTCCAAGCAAATGGTACTAAGAAGCAAGCAGGAGTTACTATTCTAATATCAGACAAAACAGACTTCACACTAAAACAAATCAGAAGAGTTGAAGAGGGTCATTTTATTCTTATCAAAGGACAATTACCCAAGAAGAAGATATCACAATCATGAATATATATGCAACAAACTCTGGTGCATGGAACTTTATAAACACAATTCTACAGGACTTTAAGGCACAGATTAATCCCAACACACTAGTAGTGGGGGACTTCAGTACTCCCCTGTGTACATTAGAGAGGTCAACCAGATAAAGAGTAAGCAGAGAGTCATCTGAACTGAACAATATGGTACACCAAATGGACCTAGCAGACATCTACCAAGTATTCCACACAAGCACCAAAGAATATACTTTCTATTCAGCAACCCATGGACTGTTTTCTAAAATTGACCTCACACCAGGACACAGATCAAACCTCACACATACAAAAAATTGAAATAATTCCATGTATTCTATCAGACCACAATGCAATAAAGCTTAATATCAACACCAGGAAATGGAAATTAAAACCAGTTAAAATTTCATCTTACCCCAGTAAGACTGGCTATGATCAAGAAAACAAATGACACCAAATGCTGGAGAGGGTATGGAGAAAGGGGAACACTCATTCACTGCTGGTGAATATGTAAAGGAGTGTGGAGAACTCTTAAGGACTAACAATGAATCTACCATTTGACCCAATCATACCACTCCTGGGTGCACACCCAAAGGATTCACCCTACAGCAGACAGACACACACAGCCATGCTGATACCCAAAGGATTCACCCTACAGCAGACAGACACACACAGCCATGCTGATACCCAAAGGACTCATCCTACAGCAGACAGACACACACAGCCATGCTGATACCCAAAGGACTCACCCTACAGCAGACAGACACACACAGCCATGCTGATACCCAAAGGATTCACCCTACAGCAGACAGACACACACAGCCATGCTCATTGCTGCTCTTTTTTTTCAGAGCCACTTTTTTTATTGAAGGTTTGTACATTTAATACAAAATTTCAAATCAAATCTAGATCCATGATCCCCCCCACCAGAGCTCATGCACTCTGCCAAACATGTTTTTTTTATCTTTTTCTCAGTCTGTCTCAAAATTCTTGATGCAGAAGTTTGCTGTTTCAAGCAGTTCACCATTTTAGTCAGTTCTTTGACCCAGTCCTCTTATTGTTCTTGTTATTCCTTCCAATATGCATCACTCCAAAATATGCATATATGCATGTCACATATATCATAGGTTTTAGCGTTTTCGGCATATGATTTTTTCTTTATTAGGCTGAAAGATGTCATGTTTGAAGTCTCCTCCTTGGCAAGCCCAAACCACCATCGGTTCTGCCCTTGTGCTTCACAGTGGGGTTTTCCTTCCCATGGTCACCAAATGAGGTCCTGTAAGCACTGTGTTCTGTCTTGATCTTCCTGTACTGGTCTCTGTGATACAGCCTGGGTAGTCCAACAACTGCAGTCTATACTCTGAAGAGGCTGAAACCCCAGTAGTATCTCAGTCCACAAGTTGGATGTCTCAGCAGTCCCCCATCTGGCACTGTTGGTTTGGAGGATTCTTGGGGAGAGATGAGTCATCAGTCCATATTGGAAGGTTATTGCAGCTCTTTTCACAATAGCAAAGAGCTGGAAGCAACCCAAGTGTCCCTCAACTGATGAGTGGGTAATGAAAATGTGGTACATTTACACAATGCAGATCTATGCAGTGGTAAAGAAAGATGACATCATGAAATATTAAGGTAAATGGATGGAATGAGAAGATGTTGTGCTAAGTGAAGTAACAGTCTCTGAAAAACAAACAACATATGTTATCTCTCATTTGTGGATCTTAGCACCAAATCCTTATATGTAGGTCAAAGTAAAGATAATAACACATTGGGTGATACAACTACAGATATAGCTTGAACTATATGTCTCTAGTTTCATCAGTTCTGAGATTTATGAGAAAGAATAAATCTCTTTTTTAAAAGTACATTAAAACATACATCAAGTTGCCATGTAATTTAGGAATGTAAAGTTATATTTCTTTTAACCCCATGCAACTTTAAGGTTAAACTGTAAATCCCTAAATGTGTTTTGGAACTACCCTATAGTTTATTTTCAGATATTGTAAATTTGGTATATGTATGCCATGTAAAATAAACACACACACACAAAGCTAAGAGTAGATCATGAACATCAGAGGCCGGGATAGTAGGGATGTGATCAACAAACAGCAAGTTGCAGTTACATAGAGCATGATACCCTGTTGTACGATTTTATAGTGGGATGACTATAGATGTAATGTTGCATGTATTTCAAAACCCTCCAAGAAAGTACTGTGCTATGTTCTTTTGAACAATGTTGGTAGTGAAAGACCCCCAGAAACTGGAGTGGCTCTCACTCAAATCTCGGGATAGAACGACTCCCAAAAATCAGCCAAAGACCATTCTCGCTGCAATTACACGAGGTTTATTCAGGAGAAACCAGTGCACTGGGGTCGGACTCGTAACCCCATGCAGGGGCAGAGGAGACCGACCCCCAGGGACTGGGATAGGGAACTTTTAAAAGCAGAGATCCCAAGGCATGGGGAAATGGAGGAAGGGTTGTGTAATAGTAAAAAATCATCTCGGCACGCGGGCCAGCGACACACAGGCGGGCGTGACTCAGTTAAGCACAAGGTATGAGGAAGCGGGGAGGGAAACCTTATCTCAACACACAGGTGGGCATGACTCAGTTAAGCACAAGGTATGAGGAAGCCGGGAGGGAAACCTTATCTTGACACACAGGTGGGCATGACTCAGTTAAGCACAAGGTATGAGGAAGCGGGGAGGCCTTATAGCTTTACGTGACTTGGAGGCCTTATAGGATGGCGGTACCATGGTTCCTAAAGACAGAATTTAAGGGTGCATAAAACCTTGGGGCAGGGGTCCTTCAGTAGTACATGTAGGAAATAGAAGCAAGACAATATAGACATCAGTGTCACAGCATAACATAGAATTAAGTGGGATTCATAGACTGAAAAATAAAACTCTTGGGTTAAAACATGTGAGTAATCAGTGATTTTGGA
This sequence comes from Rhizomys pruinosus, assembly GCA_009823505.1. Taxonomy (NCBI): domain Eukaryota; kingdom Metazoa; phylum Chordata; class Mammalia; order Rodentia; family Spalacidae; genus Rhizomys; species Rhizomys pruinosus. Next base: position 3,771,382 of record VZQC01004376.1, read on the forward strand.
TTAGGTCATGATTTCTTATGCATTGGTAGTGGTGCTGTTAATATCAGCCATAAGTAGAAACAACAGAAGTGTGTACCAACTCATGAATGGACAAACACCATGGAATGTGTGATGGTGAATATGGATTGTCATTTATTTTTAAACCTAAAAATATTTTAAAAATGACATTTTGTGAATTTCGTACAATATATTTGATATTTATGCTGCCTCCCCATCTGAATTCCATTAATAACCTTGCCAGATTTTGTATATCCTGTTAAACACACACACACACACACACACACACACACACACACACACACATATATATATGCCTATTGAGTCAAATTGATGTCCCCAAATGCCCTTTGGTGTGGGTCCATCCACTGGAGCCTGGTTAACCTGTTCAGAATCACACCCTTAAAGAAAACTGAGTCTCCCTCTCCCAGAAGCTATCAGTTGGCAATAGCCCCTCAGCTAAGGTTTCTTATCTACTCCACACTTCTATGCTGGGATCTTGTCTGACTTGACCTTGTGTGGGACTTGTGCATATCATTACCATTGCTGTGAGTTCATATGAATAACTGCCCAGCTTTCAGGAAAACTCTGTTTCCTTGTGGTCATCCCCCACTTCTGCCTCTTACAATCTTTCCACGCCCCCTCTTCCACAATGAGCCCTGAGCCTGAGGTGGGAGACATTTAATATAGGAGTCCTATTTAGGCACAAGCACTCTGCGATCTCTTATCCTCTGCACATTAACCACTTGTGGGTTTCTGTGGCAATCGCCATCTACTGCATGAGGAAGCTTCTCTGGAGAGAGTTGAGAGAAGTATGAATGCATGTGCATAACAATAAGTAGTTAGGAGTCAGCTTAATACTATGTATATATTTAATATTTCATTTATTATTTTTATTTTATGTATGTGAACGTATTGCCTGCATGTATATAAAGTGTACTTATGTTGTGAAAGGCCTGTGGAGGTCAGAAGAGAGTGTTGGATTCCTGTGGAACTGGAGTTAGGGATGGTTGTCAGCCTGTATGTGGGTGCTGGGAATTGAACCCTCTCCAGCCTGATACTATGTCTATTTAGCAGAATAACAGTAGTATGCTCTCTTCTATGACCTGTCATTTGGTCACTGGTCTCCTGTTTACTGAGGGTAAGTGCAATGGAGCAAAAGACTATTCCGGGAGTGCATCAGAGTGCAAAACTCAAAACTTTTATTTTTCAGTACAGGGCATATAGGAAGCTTTTACCAATCAGCACAGAGAGCATCGGAGTGCATGCAATCATCAAAAAGGTCAACTTAATCACACAGTTACATAGTCCTCAGCCTGCACATGCTTCTATAGATGTTTACATACTGTTTACAAGCTCAGCCCAGGGGGCAATTAATCACTGCGAGGAGACTGCATGCAACTGTTGCCAGGAAGGGCTCTATGTTGATGGTACAGCAATAAATTCAGCAATGTGCCTTACTAATCAGGCCTGGGAATGGGCTATAACCTGTGACCTGTCTCCCACCAGTTCCAAGGTGTCAACTATGAGCTCCCATCTTGTGAAGCAGACCTCAAATCCAATCGCAAAGTGATTTGTTACTTCCATAAGATTTGTGCCAGTATTGCATGAATGGGCATAGTTGTTGTAGCTCACAGGATTCGCAGCTGGGCAAGGCTGATGACTACTGTTCTCCTCTGGTAGCATGCATGGCACCCTCCAGCACTATGAGGCTAGCCAGTAGAGATGAAGTATTGAAGTCGACACCAGCTTGATTTCTCCTTGTTTGTTCTACAGCTCATGTATGTAGTGTCTTCAGCAATAGGGTTTTCCTATAAAGTTCTGGTGGGTAACCAAAAACAAGGACAATGGCCAGTATTGAGAGTTTATGGAACCCCTTGTAAACAGGTTCAAAGAAGGAGTCCTTACATGTGCATGTTTTGTGGAATGGCAGTCCTGGATTCAGGTGTACATGGCGCATGTGCAGGCTAGCATGTGCTTGGCACCATGAGCCAACTTGTTTGTCTGCACGTCCCCTTCTGGGTACACCCCATGAGCTGGGATGACAAATGATGGTGTGGATGTCTAGGATTGGCCACTGGAAGGTATACCATGTGACATACTGGCTACCGTCCCAAACATATATAAGCTATTACATAGAATAAATGGGTTTTCATGGATTTGCGCCACCTGACATGGTCCCCAGGCTGTTACTGTTATGCTTGGCTGTGGGGCCATCAACCCCACAGCTGGCTCTTCAGCTCATTAGGTTGTGAGAGCCAGCAGCTCTGCAGCCTTGTGTTTGTTTGGCAGGGGGACTATCACTAAGCTATAAGATACTTGAAATTTGGTTTATCCTTACTGTATTCCTGAGACTAAAGACAGGAGATCGTCACAAGTATTGGTTGAGTTATTCAACTTCGGTGTGAGTTCAGCACTAGGCAAGCCCACTGCTCTTCTCCACTCACTTCTGGCAACTTCGACCAATACACTTTCTGTGAGAATTAATGAAGTGGTTTAAGCTGAAAGAGAAAAAGTGAAGGAGGAATCTCACCATTATTCCCTTGCATTAATTTAACTTTGAATTGTTTTCACTGACTTTTTTTTTTTTTTTTTTTTTTTTTTTTTTGGTCTTTTCTAAGACAGGATCTCTCTGAGCCCAGCTGTTCTGGAACTCATTCTGTAGACCAGACTGGCCTTAAACTCACAAAGATCCACCTGCCTCTGCCTCCCAGGTGCTAGGATTAAAGGCGTGCGCCACCACACCTGGCTCATTGACTTGACTCTTAAAAACAAATTTAAGTGATGGTGCACACCTTTAATCCTAGCACTCGGTAGGCAGAGGCAGGTGGATCTTTGTGAGTTCAAGGCAAGCCTGGTCTACAGAGTGAGTTCCAGGACAGCTGGGGCTACAGGGAGACCCTGTCTCGAAAAGACCAAAAAAATTTAATAGTAAACAAAACACTTGAGGATATAAATAGGAAAATTACTTCATTCTAGTATCTTAAAAGTTCTGTATTATGTAAAGCACTGAATGCCACGTAACAGGTTAACTATGGTTTATTTTCAAATCAATGTCCATGGTTTTACAGGGTTAGTATGGCAGAAGAGTAATCAGAAAGTCAAATTTTAACAGGTTTAGTTATAGACAGCATGGTTCTCTACCTAAATTCTAACTTCAAAGGAGATATTAATTGTATGACCTTGACAGAAACAAGGAAGAATCTGTCCAGGTCAGGGTGAAACCCTATTTAGAGGTTTTTATTCCTTCCTTTGTAGGTGATCTAGTCTCTAGGCATAATCATGTCTGTTTCCCACTGGAGACGTCCATCAGCCGAGACGGCATTTCAGGAACTCCTGAATAAAGTTATGCAGCCTGGGAAGATTCTAGATTCTTCAAATGACATTCATTTTGATGCGCAGTTTCATAGTGTTCCCTCATCTTCCATTGGAGAACTTCGCTGCAGCCATCCCTGGTCAAGGCTGCTGGGTCCCCATCCTTGACAGTGGCACTGTCTCCCACAATGGCAGTGGGATCCTGAGCCAGGATGCCCTCCTGAGAATCTCCATCCCAATGGACCTGAGGCCAGAGAAATGTCGTCGCTTCGTTCAACCACAGTGGCCTCTCATTCATCTGAATGGGACATTCTCCAATGTGACAGAGCTGGACACAGAGCCCTGTGTGGATGGCTGGGTGAATGACCAAAGCTCCTTCCTCTCCACCACGGTGACTCAGGTACGTAGATTCATTTCCCCTTTGTCCCAGCAGAAAGTTCCTTCTCTGGGGAGCTCAAAAGCAGTGCAGTTTGGTGGCTATTTTGGCATCCTGCCTCCTGCTTCATGCCAAAGAACAGAGTGTCTAAAACCTTCTGTTTAAGGGGAGTTTAATGGCTGTTTCCTACAGAGCTAAATGGGAGGAATTTTCCCTTACAAGGCCTCTTAGCTGTTCCTGTCATGAGGATCCCAGACTGTGACCCCAATCTGTCTCTCATAACATGGCACCAGCAGGAATCAAGCCCTTGGTCCCTCCCCCTATGTAAGCTGGTTAAGAGGTGTAGCTCCACCTCTCCTCGAGAAGGATTTTTCTCTGGGAGGCCTCTGATATGTGCTGATGGCCTGAACTAGTCTGTTGGAAAGAAAGTCTAATTTATCCCACAAACTTGAATATTTAGAAATAGCACAAGTAGGTTACTGGCTCTGAGCTTAGCCTTCATTCTTTTCGCCAACATTGATTACTTTTGTACTAAATTTGGGATGCATATTTATTGCATCTCATGACAGGAAAAATAGGACTTTATGATTATGGTCCTTTCATTCCTAGAATGACCACAGTTTAAACATATTTAATTCACATATTTCATTATGAATGTTATGATGAGAGTCAGTTTAGGCAGGTAATGTGTGGGTTTTGTTGTAAAGGTTATTCCCAATCAGTGTTATTTGGCCTTGATTTCAAATTTAAAGTGTCTGAGAGCTTATACAGAGCTTCAGTGGCAGGTTGGGAATATGGTTCAGTGGTAGCATGTTTCCATATGTGTGATGCCCTGAATTTAATCCTTAGCACTGAAAAAAATGTTTAAAATTTACTTTCTTTTACAGGCTGCAATGTGATTGGTAGTGCACTTTTCCCCAGTGCACAAAGTCCTGGTTTTAACTCTCAATATTGCTAAAATAGAAGAAAAAAAATAAATACATAAAATGAAGGTCAGTGCCAAGTCATGGATATCTAGGGTGAATATTATGTGGTGAATATAATACTATTGTGCCTGATCCCTCATTTGTGGATGTTAGTGCCAATTACCTAGTTGTATTTCTTGTGCACGGCCCCTTGAGCTTTTGTCCAAAGCAGTTGGGAGTGATGCATATTGGAAACAACAACACAATAGCAGAAAGGACTGCATCGAAGAACTGACTGAAACAGCGAACTTCTGCTCAAAACAGTCAACTTCCACATGGAGAATATTGAGAAAGAGTGAGAAAGAGATGAAAAGCATGTTTGACAGAATGTATGAACTCTGGTGGGGTGGGGTAATGGGGGGGCCACGAGTCTAGGTTTGATAAAAAAAATAAAAAAAAAGAAATTCTGAGATCTCCTGAGGCCAGTGGAAGGTACCAGGGCGTGGTTTGAAGAGCCCCCCCCCCAACTGGGATTACGAAGGCAACTGAAGGAGGCAAGCAAAGCAAGCCTTCAACACAGTGAAGAAGCATTTAGGACTCACATTGGAATACAAGCAAGGAGAAGCCCATATGCCAGGCTCACGAAGAAGAGACAACACTGGAAAGGGGCAGGATAATCCCGCGCCAAGCTCTACCAAACCTATGGAAGACTCCTGCAGTGGGATCCCTGTGGGGATGCCCCAGGACACAGATATCAGAAACACAATTGGGAACATATTTAAAGAACTACAAGATTATAAAGAGCAAATCAAAGAACTAAGAAAAGAGAATTAAGAACTCAAGAAGGACCTAGAGAGAGAGAATGACAAGCTCTGGAAGGAAGTAGAAACACTGAAAAGATTCCATGCTGAAAAAGATAAGGAAACCAATCAGCGAAGCAAAGAGCTACAAGAAGAGATTGAGAAGCTCCAAAAAGAAGTAGAAATTCTAAAGAAATCAGAAGAGGAAATGAAAAAGGAAATCAAACACTCATCCAATCAAGAGGAAAGGAATGAAAAAAGCCTCAGAAGCAGAATGGAGGAAGCAGAACAAAGAATATCAGACCTGGAAGATAACACAGAACAACTAAAAACCTCAAGGAAAGATTATGAAAAATTTAAAAATACACAAAAGTGGAACAACCAGGAACTGTGGGACACTATGAAAAGATCAAACCTCTGCATCATAGGAATAGAGGAAGGAGAAGAATCCCAAGAGAATGGTATTGATCAGATCTTCAACAGAATAATAGATGAAAACTTCCCCAAACTAAAA
>VZQC01004376.1:3780881-3858325 GCA_009823505.1 Rhizomys pruinosus
TAAGGAAATGCAAATCAAAACCACTTTAAGATATCATCTTACTCCAATAAGACTGGCTAGGATCAAGAAAACAAATGATACCAAGTGCTGGAGAGGTTGTGGGGAAAGGGGAACACTCATCCACTGCTGGTGGGAATGTAAACTTGTGCAGCCACTATGCAATGCAGTGTGGAGAATCCTTGGAATACTTGAAATGAACTTGCCACCCGACCCAGCCATACCACTCCTAGGCATGTACCCTCAAGACCCACCCCACCACAGAGATACGTGCCCTGCCATGTTTATTTCAGCTCTCTTCACAATAGCAAGGAGCTGGAACCAACCCAAATGCCCCTCAACTGATGAGTGGACAGAGAAAATGTGGTACATCTACACAATGGAGTTCTATGCAGCAGTAAAGAAAGATGACATCATGAGCTTTGCAGGAAAATGGCCGGAGCTAGAGGACATCATGCTGAGTAAAGTAACACAGTCCCAGAAAAACAAATGAAGAATGGTATCCCTCATCTGTGGATGCTAGTGCCATTTACGTAGTTGTAAGTATTTCTTATGCTCGGCCCCTTGAGCTTTTGTCCAAAACAGTTGGGAGTGATGCATATTGGAAACAATAACAACAACAACGACAACAACAACAACAACAACAACAACAGAAAGGACTGCATTGAAGAGCTAACTGAAACAGTGAACTTCTGCTTAAAACAGTCAGCTTCCTCATGGAGAATATTGAGAAAGACTGAGAAAGAGATGAAAAGCATGTTTGGCAGAATGCATGAGCTCTGGTGGGGTGGGGGAATGGGGGGGGACATGGGTCTATATTTGATAAAAAAATAAATTTAATACAAAGAAAGAAAAAAATTTTAAAAATTAACTTGTTATAATTTTTACTGCCTAGATAAACTTACTGTTTAAATTCAGTAAAGGCTAACTCTAGGACTAAAATTAATCTTTTTTCTCCCTAACTCAGGTCTGTTACTATATTTAAACAAGTAATAAATAAATGAATTTACATTGTGTTCTTTAAGTTACCTGATTAAGTTTTGATCCTAAAGAAATAAAGTTTATGTATATAATTTTAACTTTTTTTTATTACAACCCCTAGATACCTCACTAAAGTGGGTTTTATAAAACCCACCTTACAAAGTGAGTTTTAAGATCTGTTGTGGGGGTTGATGGATCATAACCAGTAGGTAACAGTATATACCCAGTAAAACTCTGAATTATCATATGTGTAAGTTTTTACTTATCCTAAATAAATTAATTTATTTATTAGTTGTTTAAATATAGTAACAGACCTGAGTTAGGGAGAAAAAAAGGTTAATCTTAGTCCTAGAGTTAGCCTTTACTTAATTTAAATAGTATGTTTATCTAGGCAGTGAAAATTACAACAAGTTTATGTTTAAACCAAACCTTACAATAATAATATTTTTTTGATATTTTTGAGACAGGGTCTCCCTTTAGTTCCAGCTGGCCTGGAGCTCACTCTGTAGACCAGGCTGGCCTTGAACTCACAGAGATACACCTGCCTCTGCCTCTCAAGTGCTAGGATTAAAGGTGTGCACCACCATGCCTGGCTTATGTTTACTTTTTAACCCAAAATTTATTTACACAGTATATGATGGTAAAACTAAGTCACTTATGTTAATTAACAATTGGTCAAATACTATCAACATAAAAGATTGATCACACCTAAATTTATTGGAAATACAAGTTATTATTAACCCCTAATTCATTCTAGATTTCTGGGTGACAGCCTTAACATTGATACATACCAATGTTCCCTATGTCTTTCTGTGATGTTATCTGTAACATCCCCTTTTTATCTATAAGATCTTAGCCTTAAAAGACTGGGTTTCATCTCTTAATCAACAATGGACCTCCAAACCCTGGTTCCTGTATGGGCATGTAGTACTATTGTCTTTACAAATGTAAAAGTCTTTTCCATTCTCCTAAAATAAAAAGGAAAAAATTAATATGACTCCCTCCAAAATAAGTAACTCCTTACTGGACATACTTGGCTTCTTCCTTGCACTAAGAGACATGAGATCTCTTGGAGGGATAATTTAAGTTCCCCAAAACATCTATTAAAAATGTGTCAAAGCCAGGTACTATACTGGCTGGGGCCTCTCCCAACAGCCAACTGTATCAGTAAAGAATAAACAGCTGTCTTTTATCACAGCCAAAAATCAGGCCCAACAGATCTATCAAGGCTACAAAGATATTAAAGGGCCATGGGTTAAAAACCCCAAGTACTGAATTGGTACATTATTTTGTTTTTCAAACTTGATGTTAAAGGGTTAAAATATTTTATTCTTAAAAGGACTTTGATTATCCTTCATCCATTTATCTACTAAAATGTACTTATGATAAATGATGTTATTTCTTGAAAAGAAACACTAACGTAGAGGATAGTGGTAACTCTAGCCATGCCCACAACACAACCTGGTATAATGGATAATAATGGGTGCCCATGCTTTTACTGTTTGTGATGAAACACTGTGTTTCATCAGTAGTAAAATTACAAAAAATACCTCCTGGGTCAACTGTCAACCTCCTGGGAGGAAAAGCTGGGATAGACTGCAAGGCCCAAGTTCCCACTTCTACAAAAGAATGGATTACTCTGCTTTCCATCCACCCCTTCTCCCTCCTCTCCAAAGCCTAGGAATACTCGCTAAAGAAAAAATGTGCCAGAGGCCAAAAAAATAGGTGTAAACTATCACAGACTGGACTTTATTCCATCAGTATAGTTATATGTACAGGTCCTTCCAGCCAAACTTGAGACTTTGGGGAACTAAAATCACCATCTGTGGGGCTGGAGAGATGGCCTAGAGGTTAAGAGTGCCAACTGCTCTTGCAGAGGACCTGGTTTGATCCCCAGCACCCACATGGCAGCTGAAAACCATCTTTAGCTCCAGTTCCAGGGGAATCCAATGCCCTCTTCTGACCTCTGTGGCACTGCATGACAGGAGTGCACAAACCTACATGCTGACAGTACATTCATACACATACGAAAATAAATAAAATAAAATCACCAGCTATGTTAGATGGGGCTCAACCAATACCGTATGTCTTACGGGGGAGGAAAAAAACCCTGTTGATTTCATGTATATCTTGGGGGGAGGAAAAATGTTGCTTTTAGGAGGAAATGTGTTGCTTTCATATCTATGTCCTGGGGAGAGGAAAAACAAAAAATCTGTTGCTTTCATGTCTATGTCTTGGGGGGAGAAAAATGTCTCTGTTATTGGCAAACCCCCCTCTTATGTCTCCTGGTTCCCCTGCCCCCACCCCAAGTCCCTGTGGGAGCTACTCCCAACCCTCAGGCAGAAAATGATATCACTGTCCCATTTTAATAAAAAACTAAGGGGGAGCTGTTGGGATGAAACTCTGGCTTGAGCACCATGGGGTCCTCACCAACTGTCCCAACAGCTTCTCTAGAGCCAGGATAGGGTTGGCTCCCTGCTCAGCTTAGTCAGATCTCTGAGGCTTCCCTTTGATTTACTGGGCAGATAACATGTCACACCTCCTTACTAATCTACACACCTCAGTTTTGGTTGGCTAGCACCCTGTATACGCTGTAAATTCCTGTACATTCCCCAACCTCCATTCCCACCTCACAAGGTCTGGTATAAAAACCTGGGCTGTTGGGGCTGGAGAGATGGGTCAGCAGCTAAGAGCACTGACTGCTCTTGCAGAGGACCTGGGTTTGATACCAAGCACCCACATGGTGGCTAAGAACTGTCTTTAACTCCAGTTCCAGGGGAATATGACACCCTCTTCTGACATCCGCGGCATTGCACGACATGGATGCATCAACCTACATGCAGACAGCATGCTCATACACATAAAAAATAATAAATTAAAAAAATGGGCTGTAAAAATAAAGTTGACTTATTCTCTTGGAATCCCTCCTGGGTTAGTCTTTTCACTGACCCTTGTGGGCTCACTCCTCCCACTCCTGGCTCCTGCCTGAACCATGCTGAACAAAGGGTCTGCTTGCAGGATCAGGAAGGAAGAACATCATAAAGCCACAGTATGCCACACCCAATATTTTGTGTACATTTACAGTAACTGGTTTAATGGTTCGAAATTTGAATTTAGGGATGCACTGCATTTTGATTTACTTACAGGGTAAAAAATAGTCTATTTGATCTATAGTGTTGTTTAGCTCTAAATCTTCTTTTTTTTTTCTGAAATAACATTATTGCTGTGAGTAGGGAATTAGCAACCCTGTATTAATTGTGTGGAGGTTGACCTGTGCCTTTATGCATACTTGTCCTTATTTTTATTAAACTTTGTATGAATTGTTATTTCTTTTTGATGTCTTATTCCCATTATCAATGTGAAGTGAACTTTGTGTCTTCTGATTACATTTCCTTTGAGATATACTTTGTCAAATATTACTATAGCTATCCTACTGGTTTTGAGCTCAATTTGTTTTATATACAGAGCTATGTGCTCTAGTTTGTCTTCCATTGCTGTGACAAAATACTCTGACCAACATCAACTTGGGGAGGAAAGGGTTTATTCAGTTTACATCTCCCGGGTCACAGGTCATCACTTAGGGAGCCCCCAAGGCAGGAACCTGGAGGCAGGAGCTGAAGCACAGGCCATGGAGGAATGCTGTTCACTGGCTTGCTCCTCTGGCTCATGCCCAGCCTGCCTTCTTATATGATACTCAACAACCTGTCCAGGGTGGCACCACCCATAGTGGGCTGGGACATCCCACACTGCTTGACCATCAAGACAATACTCCACAGATGTGGCCACAGGCCAATCCAATGGAGCCAATTGCCCAATTGAGGCTCCCTCAACCCAGGTGTGTCAAGTTGACACTAAAGCTATCCAGCACAATTGACCCCTTGTCAACTTGACACACAAAACACATCACTATTAAACCACCACCTTTCCAGTTCTTATTCCCAAAGCATGATGTTAATATTAATCACAACCTAAGACAGTACAACCTTAAAAGCCCCATACTCCTTAAAATGTCCAAACGCTTAAAAGTTCAGTCTATTAAAAGTCTCTTAACTGTGGGCTGCTGTAAAATCCAGAACAAGTACTGTCTTATTTCAAAGGGAAGAATCAGGCACACTCAAACAAAACCTAAGTCCAGCAAAGTAGCTCAAGGCTGGACACCTGGGACTCACGATCTTCTGGGCTCCAAAGGGCTTTGGCAGCTCCCCCTCTCTGACTCTGCGGTTCGTGGCACACACAGCTCATCTCGCAGGCCCAGGCCAACTCCATTTCACACCTGCTGCTGCTCTTGTGGTTGTCCCATGGTCCTGACATCTCCAAAAAGCTGGGGTTGCCACTGAAACTGAGGCAGCACCTTCACCAATGGTCTCTTCTGACCTCTCCTGGTGCAAAGCCTCAGCTTCTCTCCATGACCCCTTCAATCCTGGGGTCTTCACTGCAACTGAGGTGCACTTCCATCAATGGTCTTTCTTGACCACTCACAGTGCAAAGCCTCTGCTGCTCTCCATGACCCCCTCAAATTTCAACACCAGAACCATATAGGAGACTCTTACACACTACCAAGTCCTGCTTCTGGCTTGACATGGAGGCTCAGGCCCCTTCTGGAACATAGCTTCTGTGTGCTGACCCTGAAGAAATTCTTCCCAGAAGATTTCACCACAGTGATGCTGGTCTCTTGTTACTTACAGCTGATTTTTCAGGCCCAGCTAACCAGCATCAACTGTCCCAGTACAACAAAGATTTCCCTTCAGGTTCTGGTCTCTTGTTACTTACAGCTGATTCTTCAGCCCCAGCTGACCAGAACCCACAGATTAAACAGTCCTGATGATCTCTGCTTCCCTTTGAAACTAGAAACTTCACAAGCCAGGCCTCCATCTTCTACAAATCCTTCAGCGAAACTGCTCTAATCTCCACAGCAACAATCTTTAGGCATTGAATGATCTTCCCAGCCCAAAGTTCCAAACGCCTCCACAATCCTTCCCCAAAACACCAAGGTCAGGTCTGTCACAGCAATACCCCACTCTTCTGGTACCAATTTCTGTTCTAGTTTGTCTTCCATTGCTGTGACAAAACACTGACCGACACCAACTTGGGGAGGAAAGGGTTTATTCAGCTTACATCTCCTGGGTCACAGTTTATCACTCAGGGAGCTCCCGAGGTAGGAACTCAGGGCAGGAACCTGGAGGCAGGAGCTGAAGCACAGGCCTTGGAGGAACGCTGTTCACTGGCTTGCTCCTCTGGCTCATGCCCAGCCTGCCTTCTTATACGATACACAACAACCTGTCCAGGGTGGCACCACCCATAGTGGGCTGGGACCTCCCACACTGCTTGACCATCAAGACAATACTCCACAGATGTGGCCACAGGCCAATCCAATGGAGCCAATTCCCCAGTTGAGGCTCCCTCAACCCAGGTGTGTCAAGTCGACACTAAAGCTATCCAGCACACTATGAATATGTACATTTTCTGTCTTTTCATCCTAGGAGACCTATTGAGAAAAGGGAGGAACATTGGCTGGAGAAGGAAGCAGAAGATGATAATGGGATGAATATAGTCACAGTATCCAATGTATTGGAAAAAACGACCATGAAAATTATTACTTTGTACAATGAGTTTATGCTAATTATAACAAAACAAAATAACCAAAATATAGAAATATCAGTTAAATAGAAATTTCATTTATGTAGTAAATAATAATCAGTCTTATGAATATGTCTTATGAAACTTGTGGACTGTTTTATAGAAGATATTTATTATTCCTTAAGAAATTCAAAGTTTATCATGGCCTAATATTACCTGGCAGTCATATCTGATACACATTTCAAATTGCATGTGGGACCTGATTAGTCATGACCTAGGATCACCAGAATTCATGTGCTCCAGTTTCATCTACCTCTCATCTTTGATGACAAAGGAAGATACAAAGCTTGTACCTTGAGCAGAGAAAAAGGACAAAAATTGGCACAGAACACATGAGCTGGAGAGCATGCCAATTCTGAAGAGCAGAAGGTGTTCCTGCCAAAACTATGCTTGAAAACCCGCCCATTCCAGTGATCAGTATCGCCCCTGTGGTTTGGTATCGGGGAACTGCCCATTCCATAGCTGAAAGAAAACACAAAAAGGATTTTAATCTCAAGAAAGGTAGAATTTTGAGGTGAAAGCCCAAGCTTAGAAAATGACATACATTCAAAATGCTGACTTACTGATCATAATGCTGTTTGTTATGAGGGTCATGGTAGTAAGCCCAGCCAAGAATCGCAGTGAGCAGTAAATGAGGACGTTTGGAGAAAAACTAATACAGGTGGCAGTGATGGCCAATTGCAGTAAACAGACTCTGAAAATTAACGTTCTTCCAAACCTGAGCAACAGGGAGAAAATTGATGAGGGAACAAAGAGCACTTATAAAATCACAGGAAGACAGCACAGTCTCAAAGGCAGCACAGATGTTGACAAGTAAAACTTTGCATTTGGAACTGTGAAGTATTTTTTTTTTAATTTACTTACTATTTTTATTTTATGTGTATGAGTGTATTGTTGGCATGTATGTAAGTACACCTGTGTATCGTGAAATATGCACAGAGGTCAGAAGAGAGCATCAGATCCCCTAGAACTGAAGTTAGGTATGGTTGTTTGCTGCCATGTAGGTGCTGGGAACTTACCGTGGGTCCTCTGTAGGAGCAGTCAGTACTCATAACTGTTTAATCATCTCTCCAGGACAGAACCTTAAAGAGTTAACAGATAAACAGTGGATGTTCCCAGGAGCAAAGTTACTTGTTTGTAATTACATATCAAGTGGATCAAAGATATTTATCCAATCATTAGCAGTAGATTGGTTTATTGAGACAGGGTTTCCCCGAAGCCCCAGCTGGCCTGGAACTCAATGTAGACTAGGGTGGCCTCAATCTCACGAAGATCCACCTGCCTCTGCCTCTTGAATGCTGGGATTAAAGGGTTAGCCACCATCATGCCCATCATACCAAGAGATTTTTGACCCCACATGAAATAATGAGACAAGCTGCAATACTGAAAAATTTAAATAATCTTTTTATTTTTTCAGGTGAGAGTTGAAATTTTTATTCATCATTCAGCTGTTACTAAGACCTTAGTTTGAATAAGAGAAAGCTTACAGCTTAGAAACCCGTCTCTCTAGAGACATAGACTGTAATGATCAGAAAATCTCCTTTGTAAACAGAGAAACTTTCACACTTAGCTCAAGGCTGCACAGCAGATTCAGGCAGCCTACACTCCCTCCCTTTACTACTGACCAACTGCATGTCCAACTCTGACAAAACATAGACATAATTAACTGCTGTCTTTTTTTTTGCTTCTGTAATTTGCTTATCCTGCTTAAAGGCACCCTGAAAATTTCTAAGTGGGCCCAAAGTGCAAGGCAGATTTGCTGTGTTGCTCTCCCCTTTAAAAGGTTCTTTCTTAGACTCATTTGGGCTGCAGTGGGATTGGCAAGACTGTATGCCGGACAGATGGCAATAATTGGGCACTAAGGCCATTTGTCAGCAGCACTGTTTTTTTTTTTAATGATTTATTTTTAATAAATTTGGATGATTACCATTTGATTTTGTCTCTGGGGTCTTTCCTGGTATTTTCAAACCCTGCAATATTTAGAGGCCCCAGTGAGATAATTTGGAGACCCCAGATCCAGGGTTATTGGTCCAGTACAGGCTTGATATGAAGGCAAGCCTGTTAGTGGACTCAGAGGCCTACAGGAACCTGAGACCACAGTTGTCATAAATTAGTCACTAGCTTAGGTGAGACCTGATATGAGGGTGAGCTTTAATCTTGAAGGCCCACAGGAGAGCCCCATAGGTTGGGTCAGGCCCGATATGGGGGCAAGATTTAAACTTGGAGGGCCACAGGAACCAAAGGCTGTGACCACTGCAAATTCTGCAAATAGGCAATAAAATAAAAGTAAAAACTGACATGGGCTTGAGACAGAGCCAATCAGTGAGTTGGTCCTGGCAGGTCTTAGTGTCTGGATGTTTGCGGAGGACTTTAGTAGAGATGGGACAGGATTGCTAACTCAGCCCCTGGGAATGGCAAAGGTGTCTTCTCTTCTTTCTGTTCTGTTCTGTTCTGTTCTGTTCTGTTCTGTTCTGTTCTGTTCTGTTCTGTTCTGTTCTGTTCTGTTCTGTTCTGTTCTGCTCTGTTCTGTTCTGTTCTGTTCTGATCTGCTCTGTTCTGTTCTGTTCTTTTCTGTTCTATTGTTCTGTTCTGTTCTATTGCTCTGTTCTGTTCTGTTCTGTTCTATTCTGTTCTGTTTTTCTGTTCTCAAAATATAAGAGGTGAGATGGTATATGTGTGTTGTGACAAAGTGCTTTTGAACCTACTTTTCCTTTGAGAGTTAATGAACACAACCTTGGTTGTACTTTTTCAAATCAGTTAAGGAAAATGTGTTGTGGAAATGCCATAGTTGAAACTAAACAGAACAGACGCACGAGCATTAGGTTATTTTATGGTAAAAGAGAAGGTATTTAAGCTAAAGTTTCAAGTCTCTTATTTGCAATATTCCACAGTCAGGTTTCTAGGTTTCCTGCCATATTTGGAACTTTTAACACCAGATAAATTCTGTTTTTGCTTGACATCAAACTTGCTTCTGTTTTTTTTTTTTTTTTATGGAGCTGGGGGTCCAGGCTCTACCACTGAGTGACACCTCTGCCAAGATGGGGACCTGCTGCCTGCTTCCACAGTTCTGTGCTGGGTTCTGTCTCCTTGAGTCTGCATGGGTCCTGTGCATGCTGACACCACTGCTGTAGATTCATATGAACAGGGTCCCTGGAGCTTGTATGATTTTATTTCCATATGGTCATGCACCTCTTCCCTGGCTCGTGCAATCTTTCTCCCCTATCTCCTGCAATGGCCCATGAGACCTGAGTGAGTGGATGGACCAGGAGTTCTGTTCAAAGACCCAGACTTTGCAGACTCCTATTCTCCACACTTCAGCCATTTGTGCCCTTCTATGTTCCTGGCCCTCTGTTGCATGAGGGAGCTTTGTTAGTGTTGAGAGATTCATTAGAGTCCTCATTATCTCTTGTTCTATGTTTAGTGAGTTGTAAGTGGAGCGGTTACGTTGTATATGTGCAACTTGGGGTTGGGCAGTTCACAGGCCATGTCTGTATGTGAGCAGTTGCAGTACATTTTAATAGTCTCTGTCTGGTGCAAAAGAAGCTTCTTTGATGAGTGGTGACTGAGATATTTGACTGTAAATACAAGGATACATATTTTGGACTAAGACATTACATTAGTCTTGGGGTTTTCTCTAAGATCTATGATCTCTCTATCCATAGATATTTGGCTATGTTTACAGTATCACACAGGAGTTTCCTCCCATTTAGTGGGCTTTAAGTCCAATTAGGTAGCCATTGATTACTCCCAAGATAAAAGTGCCACTAACTGCACCAGTGTCATATGTTGTGCCAGTCACAACCTTTCACAACTTGATGTACGTTGCTGTCAGCACTTCTGACATTTAAAGTTTCCATGGGAAAACAAGATGTTAACCAGGCACAGTGTTGCAAACCCTTATTCCCAGGAAGGCAGAGGCAGGTGGATCTCATGTGATATCAAGGTCAGTCTGTTCTCTATAGAGGGTTCTAAGCTAACTGGGACTACTGAGAGATCCTATGTCAAAAAGACCAGAAAAAAAGAGAGAAAAATCAGATATGATTCTGACAGGCCAGTCTTTACATGTGACTTGGCCCTTGTCTTTTAACAGTTTCCATATGCTTTCTTTGTTGTGTATCTTTGTGTTTTAGCTATAGTATCAAGTTGCCTGGAGTGGCCTTGAACTTACTTATTGAGTCCCTGGGGTTATAGGCATGTATCACCAGGCCCAGCTTGTATGAGCTTTGTCGTAGAACTTGCCTGGCCTTATGGTTAATCATAAGTCAGTCAGTGGTCTGTGTTGTTTTCTGATCTGATTTCTTCTTACCATAGGGTTTTTCAGTTTCTCTGCTTCAAACACTTTTCCTTATGAGTTTTCTTTTTTATTTATTTTATTTTTTTATTTATTTCTGTATGTGTATGAATGTACTGTCTGCATGCAAGTTTGTGCACCCGTGTCGTGCAATGCCACGGAGGTCAGAAGAGGGTGTCAGATTCCCCTGGAACTGGAGTTCTCCTGGAATTGGAGTTTCAGATGGTTCTCGGCTGCCATGTGGGTGCTGGGGATTGAACCCAGGTCCTCTGTAAGAGCGGTCGGAGCTCTTAACCGCTAGGCCATCTCTCCAGCCCATGAGTTTTCTTTTTTATCCTTCAGATTTTAGCTTAAATATAATTTCTTCTAGATGGTCTCCAAAGTTCCTAATGTGCTCCTGGATCTATCTATCTGTCTATCTATCTATCTATCTATCTATCTATCTATCTATCTATCTATCATCTATCTATCTATCATCTATCTATCTATCTATCTCTCTATCTATCTCTCTATCTATCTCTATAGCTACAGATATAGATCTATCTATCTATCTATCTATCTATCTATCTATAGCTATAGCTATAGCTATATATCCATATCTATATATCCATCTAGCCACCCACCCACATTCTAAAAAAGTACAGATTTTCCCCTTTGTTGCATTTAATGCAATTATTCATAATTCCACTAATCTCTTTCCACAGGACTTAAGGTTCCATGAGCTAGAGACCGTTTTTTCTTGTTAATCAGTACATTACCAAAGCTCCAGCACCTTGTATCCAGTAGGCATTCAATACTCCCCATCCTGGAAAGCTTCAGACCCCATTTATATACCCTGAAAAGAATGGGTGGAGGGGGCCATAAAGTTTGTAAGCTCAATGGTGAAGACAAAGTTTGAATAGCCAGAGAGAAGAAAGGTTACAGATGGGAAGGGAAGCAATAGAGGAATGAAGAAAGTGCAGGACACTTTTAGTGAGGTTCCCCATCCCTTTCCTCAACATCCCATTCCACCCAAACAGGTCACTAAACAAGACTTTATTCATTCCATTAAGAATTAACTAAACTTCAGATTACAAAGCTAAGGTCAAAATATTTTTGCAGAATTATATTGTTTTCAGGAAACCAGTCACAATTTAACCTAATCAGACTGAACACAGGATGTCCACTGAGGAAGGACACATTCCTCCAAGACATGAAAAGAAAACTCAATACACTTTTTCGTCTTAGCCACCGAGGAAGAACTTTATTTTTGGTGTTTTTGAGACGGGGTCTCCCTGTAGCGCCAGCTGGCCTGGAAATGACCCTGTAGACCAGATTGCCCTTGAACTCCCAGAGATCTGATTGCCTCTGCCTTCCAAGTGGTGGGATTAAACACATTCGCCACCACTCCCAGCACTGACTGAACTTTTATGTGATCAGCATGTTTGTGTATACAAAACTCTCCAACTGGACTTGGAGAGCCTGAGTTGTATAGGAATTGGACACAGATGCTTGCTAATTGGGTCCACATGGGGATTGTTTATGCTTATTGCTTATGTTTACTAATTGGTTTACTCCATATTTGTTTTTTACATGGGTTCTGATTAGTCTTAGTGCTTTTGTGAAATAGTCATGGCCACTTGAGACAGGCTAAAGGTAACTGATCACCTTTACTATCTCACCCTCTGAGCTTGTGGGGGCAAAAACAGAAGGGGGAGAGGTGGACAGAACTGAGCTTGGGTGTGTGGAGGCCACATTTCAGCCAGCATGCTTCAGAGTCATGAGTAAATATCACAGGATCTCTCTGTTTAGGCCCTGTGAATTGGGATGACATGTAATGACAGGGAGGTCTAGGATTGGCCCCCGGGAGGTGATGTCATGCAATATATGGGCTGCCTTTCTCATACCTATATAAACAGATTTGCACCCTCTGAAGTCCCCATGATGTACTGTAGTAATCCTGTTGTGTACTCTCTTCAGCCTGTTTGACTACAGGACAGACGGCCCCACAAAAATGAGCATAACTAACTTCCTAGATTGAGCAGCAACATTAATTAGAAATAATGAGCTGGGCATGGTGGGCTACACATTCAATCCATCCCAGCATTCAGGAGGGAGAGGCATGCAGTGGGCTATGGTGGGGGAGGAGGGAACTCAGGAGAGGGATAAGGGAGGGAAGCTGATATATTACAACAAGCTGAATTTGATGTGAAATTTCTTTGTCTCTGTTCCCATAGCTAGCTGTCATGTTCCTAACCTACCTGTTGTGGTACTGGCTTTCTAATTTTTACCCTAATTCTCCCTTCATACTATGGAAATATTTTTTCTGTGTCCTGTACAGAGCAGAGAAAAAAATACCACTAATTGTTAGCTGAAATTTATCATTTCTGTTTGTAGATCCTTTATAGCAAATGTACACCCAAGGTGACATACACGCCATCACATTTTATAATGAATGAAATCCTTATGTGCTGGTGAAAGCACTCACACTTAGAGGTGTGAAAATGAGACACTCACCTGTCTGATAAGTACCCAAATAGGATGTTTCCAACTAATATTCCAGTCATGAATAAGAATTTAGACATGGAATTCAGTGACTGAGATTCACAAACCAGGTCCCACTAAAAGGGAAGTAAGCCAGCACAGGTGAGATTATAACCTCTCAGTGTAACCTGATGGAACTCCATTAGTGCCATCTGCAAGTTTCACTCTATCCTGTCTTTGTCTCCCCTCCACCACAATTCCTTTTCCTTTTTTTTAAAAACTGTGTTCTAAATTCTAGCATCCAGGCTTCAGCTTAAATATCTTTTCCTGGGAATCACCCTTTAAACCTGTAGGGCATACTAATGACATCTTTTCATTGGTGCTAGGAAGTTCTTAAACTTGGACAAAATGTGCAATAATTTGAGAACCTCGAAGATCCTGAATATAATTACGTGCATACTTGGTCAAGTGTCCAGTCTAAAGGGTTTAAAATTTTTACAAAACTCTGAGATGTTTTCAATTTGAAATCAAGGGTTTGCAGAACTGACCTGATGTAACACATCAAACCCCATAAATTACATGATAAATTGTGTTTTTTTTCATTAGCAAAAGTGTATCAGCTTACTCATTATCCAGTTTATCAGTCATTATATATATATATATATATATATATATATCCCATTTAAAATGAAGCAGTTCATGCTTGTTGAAAGAATGAAGAATAAGCCTCTATATAATGGTGAAAGTTTCAACCCATGGACATTACTTGTGTTATTTCTAAATACTTAAAATAAGTGCTAATCAATAAAAAACAGAAGCATCTTACTTCAGTGACAGTGATGGAGAGGAAGTAGCTGTTGTCATATACCCAGCCATCAATGCAGGACTCCGTGTCTGCCTCACTTATGCTGGAGAAAGTGCCATTCAGATGAAGGAGCTGCCATTGTGGGTGGATGAAGCGACGACACTTCTCTGGTCTCAGGTTTGGGTCCAGTGGGATGAAAACTCTCACCAGAGCTTCTTGGCTGAAGCTCCCGGTGCCATTATCAGAGACAGTGCCATTGTCTAGGACATCAACCCAGCAACGATGACCAGGGGTCGCTCCAGTGAAGTTCTCCAATGGAATGTGAAAGCTCACCATGACAGCGCATATCACGAAGAAAATAATTTGAAGGAACTGGAAACTTCCAGCGCCAGCAGCTTTTTCCAGGAACTCATGAAAGGCCATCAAGAGGAATGACTATTCCCACTAGTAGGCAAATGATTTTATGTAGATAAATTCAAAGACAAATGTTCTTTCTCCCAGACACACTCAGCAGGATTGACCTTGACTCTACTTTGTTGCTAGAGTTCCGCTTTATCTGTGAAGCAGGCTCATGGAACTAGAATAATCTAGACATTTTTGGGGTCAGATGGTTTTCTTCTTTTCATTAAAATAACTAGAAGTACTTTTGTTGCCTTTCCCAATGAACCCTGTTAAATATCAACTCTGAAAACGCATGAGTTGTGAAGTGCTCCACAGTCAACACTGGACGTTGATCTGCAAATTCTTTGTAAACCAACTGGCTGGACCTACCACATGGCCCAAGTTCCATTGTGTAATATTTAATTGATGAGATCCAAAAGTTAAATTTTCTTGGTTTCTGGAAAGAAGTGTCAGTGTTTTGTTCCTTATTTAATTTGATTAAAAAGAGTTCATGGTAACAGTTCCAGTTTAAATTAATGCAAATGAAAACTTCATTCCTTTTCCTAAGTGATTTTCTGTTTAGGTGGAGTAATACCACTGTATTACTGAGTTTTTTGTTGCTGTGATAGAAATGCCATGACCAAGGGAATTTATAAAAGGAAGAACTTATTTGAGCTCCTGGCTCCAGCGGAATTAGAGTCCTTCATGGGTTGGAGGCTTGATGGCAAGAGGTGCTGGAGCCGGAGCAGAAAGGAGAGATTTATATCTTCAAGCAGGCACAAGAAGCAGAGCAGGACTGGAGTTTGGCAAGGATTTAAGAACTCTTGATGACTGTCTCCAGTGACAAGCTTCCTCCAGAATGGCCACACCTTTTAAAACCTCCCAGAACAGCCCATGAACTGGGGACAAAATATCCAAATACTTGGGGCCTATGGGGGACATTCTCATTAAAACTACCACAACCACTAATTCCTGAAAGTGTATTACTGAATGTGGGGAAAGTGTGGATGGAGAATGAGGGGAAAATGTAGGCAGTCCTACACTCACATAGGACTGAGAAGCATCCAAGGATGACTGTGGATGGTACACAGACATACCATACTTCTTCTGTGGGCTGTGGAGAGATGGCCAGGTGTTGGATCCACCATGGGCAGAGCGATGATTAGAGGAGCATTGATCTTTGTCATGGGTGAAAGGACAGGCAGCTGAAGCAGAGGCATGCACCCAGAAAAAGTTAGACTGTGTCAGGGAAGAATTACAGTAGAAAAAGAGAAGCTGATGCCATTCTCCCTGCTAACCTCCCTTTTCAGAATAGCAATTTAGGATAAGATGGAGGTGCTGGATTGCTGGCCCAAAACAGAGAAAATAATGTACAAATTAGAGCTGTGTGGAACAAGCCTTCCAGGAATAAGAAATGTTCGAACTCATAGGAAGACAGTGAAGAGCAAAAGAATGAGGTAGAAGTGATGTAAAAGAACTCTTAATTTCACCCTTTAATAGAGAAGAAGGCAAAAACTATGACTTAGCATGCAGATGGTAGCCTTAATGATGGCCTAGTACAGGAACCTGGATAATCAGGGATGACTCTGCTGCTGAAGGACCTGAATTAGGAACAATTTTCAATAAGGAATAAAAGAACCTCTGAGAGCCTGGCTTGTAACTGTACTAACAGGCAAGTTGGAGGAGGTGTTGATAGGGAGACCACCCATCCATATAGAGGCCTGGTACATGAATGGCATGAGAAGAAGCCCCAAACCAGAATAGACAGCTGAGACACTACACATGAATACTAAGCCATGACTGGAGACTAAAGGAAAGAGAAGCTGGTAGGTTGAGTTAACAGCAGCGTGGACAGTGGTAACTCATGAGATTTGGTCCATCATACTGTATACTGAGCATTGTACTTTGTTCAGAGGACTGAGCCCAGTGGGAAAAGAAGTGGGCCATTGTGGGGACAACAGATGTGGAAGGAAATATATAATAGATTCCCATAGGATCGAGAGCTTCTAGTCGTTCTCCATGTGGCAGCTCATCACCTATTGAATATTTCTGAAAATAAGGAAGTAGATGCCCTCAGCAGTGTAAAGGGCTTCTGACTTTAGGTATTAATAGAGACTTCTCATTGGGTTTATATAAAGCCTCACAATAGGGGCTGGAGGGATGGCCTAGCGGTTAAGAGCGACGACCGCTCTTGCAGAGGACCCGGGTTCGATCCCCAGCACCCACATGGCGGCTGAGAACCGTCTGTGACTCCGGTTCCAGGAGAACTCCAGTTCCAGGGGAATCTGAGACCGTCTTCTGACCTCCGCGGCATCGCACGACACGGGTACGCAGACCTGCATGCAGACAATACATTCATACACATAAAAATAAATAAATAAATTAAAAAAAAAAGCCTCACAATAGAAGAGCAAACACTGAATGGACAATAGTAAGAACATCATATTCCAAAGAAATATTCTGAAATTATGTATTTTTTTCAAGCTGAGAGGCCAGATTGCAATTATAGCCTTATGATGGTTAATCACTTTAAAATATTTTATTATTTTATTTTAGGTATGTGAGTGTACTGTCTGCAAGGACATAAGTGCACCTGTGTTGTGCAGTGCCCACAGAGATCAGAAGAGGATGTTGGATCACCTGGAACTGGAGTTCCAGATGGTTGTTAGCCACCATTTGGGCACTTGGAATTGAATCCCAGTCCTCTGCAAGAGCAGCCAGTGCTCTTAAGCACTGAGCCATCTCTCCAGCCCCAATGATGGCTAATCTTGGATGTGAACTTGATACACCTGAGAAGAGAGAACTTCATTTCAGGAATTTCCTTCTTCAGATGGACCATTGGCTTTGTCTGTGGGGAACTGTCCTGATGGCTGATGGATGTAGGGACTCAGTTTACATTAGGCAGTGTCATTGCTGGGAATGTGGGCCTGGGATGAATTAGCAAGTTAGACGAGTAAGCCAGGGGAAGCAAGCCAGTAGGCAGCGTTCCTGTCTGCTCTGCTTCTGTCTTGCCTCTAGGTTTCCTCCTTGAGTTCCTGCCTTGGATTTCTTGATAATGGCTGTAATTGGTAAGCCAAATAACCCTTTACTCCCCAATTTGCTTTTAATCATTGTTTTATCACAGCAACAGAAATCAAAATAGAACAGAAGTTGGCACTAAGAAAATGGGGTGATGCTGTGAGAGACTTGACCATGTTTCTTGTTGGGAAGATTGTGGAAGCATTTACAACTTTGGTCTAGACAAACAATTGAGTGCTTAGTGCTTCATGGTCTATTCTTTGGGAGCTTGGAAGATAAGAATGCTGAAATAAATGTAGAGAATGGAGGCCTGACTCTATGTAGGCCATTTATATGATTTATTTTAAAATTTATTTTTAATAGAATCTTAATTTCTGCCATGTGGTTGCTGGAAATCGAACCTGGGTCCTCTACAAGAGTAGTCAGTGCTCTTAAAAACTGAGCCATCTCTCCAGCCCCAATGCACTCTCTAATGTATGTAATGTGGCTTATAAAGTCCAATTTTATCACTAAATGCCCCTCAGTGTGAGCCCTTGAAGATGTCCACCAGTATAAGACACTGTCTTTCTGGAGATCTCCTGAGACCAGCTGAAGCACAGGAAGACAGGTAGGAACTGGGTGCTTCAACAAGGCTGATTGTTGATTGGCTTAACCTATTTAATCCGTTAATCCAGTTGTCTTTGGCTTAATTGGCTTCCGTGGCTGTGGGGGCGGGGTTATCCTTCCAGCTGGTATTAAATGTAGGGTTGTGTGAATTTTGAGATCTGAGATCTCCTGAGACCAGTGGAAGCGCAGGAAGTCAGGTAGAAACTGGGTGCTTCAGCAAGGCTGATTGTTGATAGACTTAACCTAGTTAATCTGTTAATCCAGTTGTCTTGGCTTAATTGGCTTTTGTGGCTGTGGGGGTGGAGTTATCCTCCCAGCTGGTATTAAAGGTAGGGTTGTGTGAGTTTTGAGATCTGAGATCTCCTGAGACCAGCGGAAGCTCGGGAAATCAGGTAGGAACTGGGTGCTTCAGCAAGGCTGATTGTTGATTGACTTAACCTAGTTAATCTGTTAATCCAGTTGTCTTTGGCTTAATTGGCTTTTGTGGCTGTGGGGGCGGAGTTATCCTCCCAGCTGGTGTTAAAGGTAGGGTTGTGTGAGTCTTGAGATCTGAGATCTCCTGAGACCAGCTGAAGCACAGGAAGGTAGGTAGGAACTGGGAGCTTCAGCAAAGCTTATTGTTGATTGACTTAATCTAGTTAATCCTTTAATCCAGTTGTCTTTGGCTTAATTGGCTTTTATGGCTGTGGGAGTGGAGTTATCCTCCCAGTTGGTATTAAATGTAGGGTTGTGTAAGTCTTCAGATCTGAGATCTCCTGAGACCAGCTTAAGCGAGCCCCCAACCCCTCGCCACCGCCAGCCGCCAACTGGGATTACGCAGGCATCTGAAGGAGGCAAGCAAAGTCCACACAGTGACTCACATTGGAATACAGGCAAGGAGAAACCCATATGCCAGGAACACGAAGAAGAAACAACATGGGAAAGGGGCAGGATAATCCCGCAACAAGCTCTACCAACCCTATGGAAGATTCCTACAGTGGGATCCCTCTGGGGATGCCCCAGGATACAGATATCAGAAACACAATTTGGAACATAATTAAAGAGCTACAAGATTATAAAGAGCAAATCAAAGAACTAAGAAAACTTGAAGAACTCAGAAGGACCTAGAGAGATAGAATGACAAACTTGGGAAGGAAGTAGAAAAACTGAAAAGATCCCATGCTGAAAAAGGTAAGGAAACCAACCAGCAAAGCAAAGAGCTACAGGAAGAGATTGAGAAGCTCCAAAAAGAAGTAGAAATACTAAATAAATCAGAAGAGGAAATGAAAAAGGAAATAGAACACTCATCCAATCAAGAGGAAAGGAATGGAAAAAGCCTCAGAAGCAGAATGGAGGGAGCAGAACAAAGAATATCAGACCTGGAAGATAACACAGAACAACTAAAAGCCTCAAGGAAAAATTATGAAAAATTTAAAAATACACAAAAGTGGAATAACCAGGAACTGTGAAAAGATCAAACCTGTGCATCATAGGAGTAGAGGAAGGAGAAGAATCCCAAGAGAATGGTATTGATCAGATCGTCAACAGAATAATAGATGAAAACTTCTCCAAACTAAAAAAAGACAAACCAATACAAATACAAGAAGCACATAGAACTCCAAACAGACAAGATCAGAAAAGAAATTCTCCACGCCACATCATACTTAAAATGCTAGACACCCAAAACAAAGACAAAATCCTAAAGTCACAAGAGAAAAACGACAAGTGACCTATAAGGGGAAACCTATCAGAATTACAACTGACTTCTCAACGCAAACTATGAAAGCAAGAAGAACCTGGAGCAAAGCATTCCCAGTGTTAAAGGACAATAGATGCCAACCCAGGTTACTATACCCAGCAAAAATGTCAATTATACGTTGAAGGAAGAGAAAAAACCTTCCATGACATAAACCGATTGAAGAATACATGTCCGGAAAACCAACCCTTCGGAGAATACTTGAAGCAATTTCAAAGGATCGAAGGATAAGGAGCCCAACCATCCCCAGGCACCTAGAAAAGAGACAATCACATAAAAGCATGAACTGCGGAAGTAGAAACCTAAATCCAACACGCGAGATGGATAGATAAGGCAAAAGAGGAAGCAACACCAACCTATCAGTATAACCTTAAAATTAACTGGACTAATTCCACCACATCAAAAAGACCTAGACTGGGAGATGGATTAGAAAACAGGAATCAACGCTATGATGCCAGCTCAAGAAAACATTATTTACCTTCAAGGATTAGGACACCATTAAAGTGAAAGGATGGAAAATTATTCCAAGCAAATGGTACCACAAAGAAAGCATTTGTTGCTATTTTAATATCGACAAAAATAGACTCAAAGTAAAACAAGAAATCAGAAGAGACAAAGAGTCCATACCATTTTTATCAAAGGAACAATTCACCAAGAATATTCACAATTATGAATATCATATGCCCCCAAACTCTGGTGCACCAAACTTTATAAAGACAATTCTCCAGGACCACAAGTTCACATACTACACCCCAGTACAAACATAGTTAGGGGACTTCAATACACCCAACTGAGTCCTTTGGGATGGTCCAACAGGACAAAGAATCAAACAGAGAGACATCTGAACTGACGATATGATCACACCAAATGGAACCTTCATTAGACCTCTACTGGATATTCCACCCTAATCCAGAGAAACACTTTCTACTCAGCCCACCCATGGAACATTTCTTCAAAATCGCCAACATCTGGGGACCCCAAAGAAACCTCCACAAATCCAAAACGATTGATAAATTCATGCATTCTATCAGAACCACAGTGCAATAAAGCTCAACATCAACACACAGGATGATAAGCCGCGACTGCCACAAGAACACATGAGACTAACAACAAACACACTCTTGAATAATGAATGGGTCAAGGAGCAAATAAGAAAAAGAAATAAATGCCAGTTCCTGGAACGCTGTTACTGCAAATGCCGATTCAACACAAACCAAAACTATGGGATTACCTTAAGGCAGTCCTAAAGAGAAGCTTATACGCCTGGGGCCTACTTAGAAAAACAGAAAAAGCACAAGTGAATTATTCTAACACTCAAGTTAAGGCACTTGAGGGCAACAAGAGATGAACCTAAAAACAACAGACAGGAAGAAATAACAAAAACAGAGCGAAATTAATGAAATAGAACAAAGAAAAATAATGCAAAAATCAATAAATTCCAAAAAAAAAAAGTTGGTTCTTTGCAAAGAATAAAACAAAATAGACAGGACCTCTAGCCCCAGTTAAACAAAAGAAAGGAGGCAGACAACTCCAAATCACTACCAATCATGATGAAAAGGGAAATATCACAAAAAAAAGATAAAAAGTCTAGAAAATAAAAAAAAATATGAAATACTTCAACAAAACTATGTATTAGTCACTCTTTTCTGTTGCTGTGATCAACTCACCATGGGACCAAGGGATTATAAAAGGAAGAGATCAATATTTGTAGCTTACAATTGACCCCCTGTGTTCCAGGGACCAACCACATCCGCCATGCTCCACTTGTGGTGGAAAGCATGGTGGGCAGGGTTTGGAGCAGAAGCCGAGGGTCACATCTCACAAAAGCACAGGAAGTAGGCCACCGAGAGACGACTGCGCAGATCGAAAGCTTGTTTAAATCACTAAGCCTTCCCCCAACTGTATATTCTCTCAGCTGGCCACACCTTCTAAGAACCTTCCAGAACAGTGCCAACCAACTGGAGGACACATGTATGAATACTTAAAGCCTTATGGGACATGGACACTCATTCAAACACCACACACTATTACTCTACCAGGTGTTGAAAACCTAAAGAAAGGATTGAATATCTGAAGATCTCTGGGAATCACCACGCTCAACTAAGAAGAGATCCACAGTTTAAAAAGACCCCCATAATCACATGAAGCAATTGACAGCTTTGATGTAATAAGAAACCTCCCACTAACTAAAAGCCCAGCGCCAGATGGTTTCCGGCCTGAATGCAGAATTCTATAAAACATTTCAAAAAGACCTACAACTTTTATGAAACTTCTTTAGAAGGATACAATCAGAGAGAATTCTCCAAAATTTGTTTATGAAGCCCGCATCACTCTATTACAAAACCAGGCAAAGATACAACTAAAAACGAAAGAATATTAGACCCATCTCCCTAATGAACACCAGATGCCAAAATTCTAAACCGGGTTTTTACTAACAAATCGATAACCGCCCCACATTCAAGAAGATCATTCACCTTTTGACCAAGTTGGATTCATAACAGAGCTGCAGGGATGGTTCAACTACGAAAATCAAATCAATAAACATCATCAACCACATCTAAATGGCAATGAATGAAAGACAAAAACCACAACCATCCTCTCAATTGATGCTAAAAAAGCTTTGACCAAAATCCAAGCATCCCTTCATGCTAAGTCCTAGAAGGAATTGGAATTGGAGGCTCATTCCTCAATGTAATCAAAGCCATATACAGGAACCCCCACAGTCAATATCATCCTAAAAAGGGGAATGACATGACAGAAAATTCCCTTCAAGGTAGGAACCAGCAAGGTTGCCCCTATTCACCACTTCCTCTTTTATATAGTGCTGAAAAAAACACTTGCTAGAGCAATAAGGCAAGAAAAGGAAATTCCAGGAGTACTAATTTTAAAAGAGGAAGACAAGCTAGCTATCCCTATGGCTGATGATATGATTGTTTACTTAAAGGATGCTAAAAACTCCATCAGAAAACTCCTACAAACCATTAAGTATAATAGCTTCAGCAACGTGGCAGGATACAAAATCTCTAAACCTAAAAAACTCAATGGCCTTTCTTACACCAAGAACAAAGCAAACTGGATAAAAGAAGAATCAAGGAGACCTTCCACTCCCAATAGCCTCAAAAAAAACTTAAAATACCTCGGAATAAACCTAACCAGTGACACCAAAGATCTCTACACCAAAAACTTTTAACCTTTAAAGCAAGAAATTGAAGAAAGCAGACATAAGAGGATTGGAAAAACCTCCCATTGATCATGGCTTGGGAAAATTAACTGTAAAAATGTCCATTCCACACAAACTCTTGTACAGATTATTTAACACAATTCCCTCATCAAACTACCCAAGAGTTTCTTACCGGCTTGGAAAAAAAAGCCCCTTAAATTCATTTGGCAAAAAACAAAAGACCCAAATAGCCAAAAAACATCTAAGCAAAACTAGCTACACCAGGGGGGATCTGTGTACCAGACTTCAAACTACACAGGGCTATAGTCATAAAAAACCAGCCTGATACTGGCAAAAACGGACCTGTTGCCCCAATGCTCACAACGCCGAAATCAAACCTGAGCACAAAACAATATCAGCCATGTCATATTTAACAAGGGGGCCAAGAAGACACAATGGAGGAAAAGACAGCATCTTCAGCCAATGGTATTGGCAAAACTGGGGGGGGGATCACCACTGGAGAAGAATGAAATTAAACCCCTACCTTCGCCCCTGTAAGAAAGTCAATTCCAGATGGATCAACGACCATCATGAAAACCATACATTCTGGAGGCGATTATAGCAAGAAAAGTTGGCAGCAGTATACAAGACATAGGCATAGAAAGATTCCTAAATCAAACAGCAGCTGCGCAAGAATAAGGTGACAATTGACAAATGGGACCTCATTAAACTCAAAAGCTTCTTACATGAAAACATACACTCAAGGAAGTGAAGAGAAATCCCACAGAGTGGGAGGAAACCTTCACTGCAGAAACATCTGACAAAGCATTGATTTCCAGAATATATAAACTTCTCAAAAACAAAAAAGAAAGAAAAGAAATGACCCACTCAATAGATGGAGCAAAGAGCTGAACAGAGACTTCACAAGTGAGGAATTAGAGATGGCTGAGAAACACCTTAAGAAGTGTTCAACATCACTAATCATTAAGGAAATGCAAATCAAAACCACTTTAAGATATAATCTTACTCCAATAAGACTGGTTAGGATCAAGAAAACAAATGATACCAAGTGCTGGAGAGGTGTGGGGAAAGGGGAGCACTCATCCACTGTTGGTGGGAATGTAAACTCGTGCAGCCACTATGGAAAGCAGTATGGAGAACGCTTGGAAGACTTGGAATGAACTTGCCACCTGACCCAGCCATACCACTCTTAGGCATGTACCCTCAAGACTCACCCCACCACAGAGATAGATGTATAGCCATGTTTATTTCAGCTCTCTTCACCATAGCAAGGAGCTGGAACCAACCCAAATGCCCCTCAACTGATGAGTGGATAGAGAAAATACGGTACATCTACACAATGGAGTTCTATGCAGCAGTAAAGAAAGATGACATCATGAGCTTTGCAGGAAAATGGTCGGAGTTAGAGGACAGCATGCTGAGTGAAGTATCACAGTCCCAGAATAACAAATGAGAAATGGTGTCCCTCATCTGTGGATGCTAGTGCAAATTACCTAGTTGTAAGTATTTCTTGTGCATGACCCCTTGAGCTTTTGTCCAAAGCAGTTGGGAGTGATGCATATTGGAAGCAACAACAACAACAACAACAACAACAACAACAACAACAACGGAAAGGATTGATTCAAAGAACTGACTGAAACAGTGAACTGCTCAAAACAGTCAACTTCCACATGGAGAATATTGAGAAAGACTGAGTAAGAGATGAAAACCATGTTTGGCAGAATGCATGAGCTCTGGTTAGGTGGGGGGATGGGGGGACATGGGTCTAGATTTGCTAAAAAAATATATCTAAATAAATAAATTAAAAAAATGACACTGTATTTCCGTGTCCCAGCAGCCATTGATTTCCAAAATTTCCTGAGGTTGGGTTGGAGTTTCATATAAATTTTCACATGCATTCTGAGATTTTGTCCAATTTGAGCCTTTACAGGAGTTGTGCATGCTGTCACCATTGGTGTGAGGTCAAAGGAGTACCTGGGCAGCTGGCTGATGCTTCTGTTTGTTTGGGGTCATTCAGCCCATCTGGCTGTTACAATATTCCTGCCTCCTCTTTCACTGTGATTCCTGAGCCTTGGGAGGCAGAGTTTGGAAATCCATGTTCTATTTAGTCATAAGCACTCTGTTTCCTCTTGTCCTCTGAATGCTGGCCCATTGCGGGTTTCTGTGTTAATCACCATCTACTGTATAAGAATCTCTGGTGAGAGTTGAGGGATGCATTCATCATGTGTTCAGATCTTATATTGAAGATGTGTCACTTAGGCTTAAGAGTCTCACACACATTTATTCTCTGCATTTGAACAGCCTTGAACTCTGTAATAGTCTCCATCTATGGCAAAAAATGTCTTAGGTGAGGGGTTAATGGCACCCTGTCTATAGATACGAGGGTACAGATTTAGAATAAAGCAAGAAATTTTATTGGTCTAGGGATGTGGCAAAGTGGGTTTTTCTCTAGGATAGATGATCTCTCCAGCCATGTGCATTTGACAATGTTTACATCATCACACATGAGTTTCCTCCCATTGAACAGTCCTTAATTCCAATGAGACAGTTTTTGATTATCCCCAAGATAAAACTGCTGCTACTTTAACAATGGTTGTAGTTCACTGGGCCAGTCGTTATTGTTATTGGACTTCCAGCTGGCTAGGACCATTGATTGGCTTCCTCTCTTGGCAGCTCCTACAGTATTCTCTTATTGCATGAGAGCCAGCCTTCAGGGAGGAGGCTTACAGTCAGTTCCAGTGTGATTACTCCAAGTTCTTTGTCCCAAGTGTGGACTGTCTTCAGCAATAAGGCCAGACCTTCTAGTTGTGGGAGGCAATCAAGGGCTGTGGGAAGAGTCTGTGTTATTTTGGAAGTCTATTGGACTATGCTGACCATCAACCTAAGGGAGGTTTTTCCTGCCTGGCACTGTTACCCGTTCTAGATCTTTTATCTATATAAATGTTCTCCTCTACTCATTGTATGTGCATTTTTCAGTAGGACTTTTCAGCTAATACAATTCCCTCCTCTTTAAAAAAATTTTATTTATTTAAAGTTTTTAAAAAAAATTTATTTATTTTCGTATGTGTATGTATGTACTGTGTGCATGCAGGTTTGTGCACCTGTGTCAAGCAATGCCTCGGAGGTCAGAAGAGGGTGTCGGATTCCCCTGGAACTGGTGTTACAGACAGTTCTCAGCCACCATGTGGGTGCTGGGGATCGAATCCGGGTCCTCTGCAAGAGCGGTCGGCGCTCTTACCTGGTAGGCCATCTCTCCAGCCCCAATTTTTATCTAACAGTTGTACATGAATTTTTGTTTTCAGTCCTTTGAATCTGTTTGTAGGTATGATTAGCAGTGATGTTTGATTCTTGGAGAGAATAAAAAGCTGATGAATTTTTTAATCTTGTCATCTAGTTCTGTGTCTCTTTATTATAGAATGGAGGTCATTTACATTTAAGTCTATAATTGAGAAAATTCAATAACTCCTCTAATTTTGTAGGCATTTTTAATGTGTGTTGGATCATTGTTTATTGTACATTTTATTTCCAATCACTGTCAGGACCCTGATTGCTTACTGTGTTAGACATGATAGATTCCATCTAGCTCTCATTTCTGCTGCAATTACTTGCATGGAATTTATTCTTTCTTATAATTCTGATATTGAGTTTTTTTCTGCTATGTGTATATAATTCCTTTGGTATTCCTATAGTCTTTTAGACTGCTGGCTTTGTAGACAAGAAATGCTTTAGTTTGCATTAGTCATGAAATATCTGTATTATTTATTTATCAGTTTTTTTTTTTTTTTTTGGTATTTTTGAGACAGGGTCTCCCTGTAGCCCCAGCTGGCCTGGAACTCACTCTGTAGACCAGGCTGGACTTGAACTCACAAAGATCTGCCTGCCTCTGCCTCCCAAGTGCTAGGATTAAAGGCATGAGCCACCACGCCCGGCATTATTTATCAGTTTTATTTATTTATTAAAATTTTTTTTTATTAATTTTATTTATTACCATATGTGTATGAATGTACTGTCTGCATGCAAGTTTGTGCACCCGTGTCATGCAATGCCGTGGAGGTCAGAAGAGGGTGTCGGATTCCCCTGGAACTGGAGTTCTCCTGGAATTGGAGTTTCAGATGGTTCTTGGCCGCCATGTGGGTGCTGGGGATCGAACCCGGGTCCTCTGTAGGAGCGGTTGGCGCTCTTAACCGCTAGGCCATCTCTCCAGCCCTATTTATCAGTTTTAAAAGACAGGTTGCTAGATACCTCACCCTGGGTGACCAGTTATTTGCTACCAGGACTGAAATAGATCTTTCCATGCTTTTTTTTTTTTTTTTTTTTGAAGGTTGTTGTTAAGACATCTGATACTGTTTACTATTTCTGCTTTTGTAGTGAGTTGGAGTTATATTTTACTGCTGTAAAAACTGTTTTTCACTTTTATTCTGATACTTTGACTATGATAAATCATTTAGATATTCTTCAGTTGTCATGTCTATTGAATGTTTCAGATACTTGTTGTGCTTGGATGTCTCATTTTCTCCATGGGTATCTTTTTTTTTATTTTTTTGAGGGGGGGGGGGCTTGAGTGAACACGGTCTCCCTGTAGTCTCAGAGGCCTGGACCTTGATATGTAAACCAGCCTGGCCTTGAGTACAGAGATTGACCCTTCTGTTCCTGCCTCTCTTCGAGTTGCTTTTGAGATTAAAGGTGAGGAGATTATCTTTCATAAACGTGTAATCTCAATTACACCATGGTTCAGCATAAATTTCTTTAAGGAAAAAAAAAAAAAAAAGAAAGTATAGTAGCGAGATCTCCTGAGACGCAGCTGAGGCGGGTACTGGGTGCGGGCTTAAAGGAGTCCCCCCCAACTGCGATTTTACGAAGGCATCTGAAGGAGCAAGCAAGCAAAGCAAGCAAGCCTTCAACACAGTGAAAGAGGCATTTAGGACTCACATTGGAAACAGTCAAGGAGAAGCCACATATGCCAGGATCACGGAGAAGAGACAACACTGGAAAGGGGCAGGATAATTCTGCACCAAGCTCTACTGAGCCAATGGAAGATTGCCTACAGTGGGATAACCCTGGGGATGGCCCAAGACACAGATATCAGAAACATTGGGAACATATTTAAAGAAACTACAAGATATAAAGAGCAAATCAAAAGATATCTAAGAAAAGGAATGTAAGAACGTTACAAGAAGGACCTAGAAGAGAGAGAATGACAAAATCAGAGGTAAGTAGAAACACTGAAAGAATCCATGCTGAAAAAGATAAGGAACCAACCAGTGAAACAAAGAGCTCAGGAAGAGATTGAGAGTTCCAAAGGGACAGCTAAAGAAATCAGAAGACAAATGAAAAGGAAATCAAACACTCATCCATCCAGGAGGAAAAGGAATGGAAAAAGCCCTAGAAGCAGAATGGGAGGAAGCAGAACAAGAATATGCTGGAAGATAACACAGAACAACCCAAAAACCTCCAGCAAAGATTATGAAAATTAAAAAATCACAAGTGGAACAACAGGAACTGTGGAACACTATAACGACAATAACCTCTGCATCATAGGAATTTAGGAAGGAGAAGAATCCCAGTAGAATGGTATTGATCAGTTGCAACGAATAGTGAACTTCCCAAACTAAAAAGGAGCAAAATATACAATCACAGAGCACATAAAAGCCTCAATAGACAAGATCAGAAAAGAAATCTCCACGCCACATCATAGTTAAAATGCTAGACACCCACCCAAAACAAAGACAATCCTTAAAGCCAAGAGAAACAGACAACTAGTGACCTATAGGGGAAACCTATCAGAATTACAATTGACTTCTCAACGCAAAGTGTGAAAGAGAGAACCTGGAGCAAGCATTCCCAGTGTTGAAAGACTATAGATGCCAACCAAAGTTACATAGTAACCCAGCAAAAATGTTGATTAATAGTTGAAGGAGAGAGAAAAACCTTCTATGACATAATCAGTTGAGAAGACACCATGTTGCAAAACCACCCGTCAGCGCACAACTTAACGCAATTCAAAGGACAGAAGAACGGAGCAACCAACCCCAGGCACCTACGAAGAGAAATCAATAAAAGCAGAACTAGCAAGAAGTAGAAACCTAAACCACAACCGCAAATGGATAATAGGGCAAAAGGAAGCAACACAAACCTATCAGTCATACCTTAAATATTAAAGGACTTAAATCCCCAAATCAAATACATAGAGCCGGGAATGGATTAGGAAACCGAATCCATCGATATGCTGTCTACACATCTTACCTTCAAGGACAGGACAGCTATCTTAAGTACCTGTCTATTGAAACAAATATTCCACACAAATGTTTGACCAAAAAGAAAGCAGGTGGTTGCTATTCGATATAAGCCAAAATAGACTTCAAAGTAAAAGTAATCAGAAGAGACAAAGAAGGCCATTAACATCTTTTAATCAAAGTAACAATTGACCAAGATTTCACAAATATGAATATATATGTCCCAAACTCTGGTGCACCAAACTTTATAAAGGCAATTCTCAGGGCTGGAGAGATGGCCTAGTGGTTAAGAGCAGTGACCACTCTTGCAGAGGACCTGGGTTCTATCCCTGACACCCACGTGGCGGCTGGGAACCATCTGAAACTCCAATTTCAGGAGAACTCCAGTTCCAGGGGAATGCGACACCCTCTTCTGATCTCCGTGGCATTGCACAACACGGGTGCACAGACCTGCATGCAGAGAGTACACTCATAAACATACAAAAAATAAATAAAATTAAAAAATTAAAAAAAAAGACAATTATCCAGGCCACAAGTCACACACTAACCATAGTACACTCATAGAAGGGGACATCAATACCCTATGAGTCCTTGGATAGGTCAACAGGACAAAGAATAAAACAGAGAAGACATTCTGAACTGAACGCCTAATACACCAAATGGACCCTCATAGAACCTCTACCAAATATTCCACACAAATACAAGAGAGAATCCCTTTCTATCCAGCACCCGCACTGATTGAAACCTTCTCAAAATATGACAACAACAATCTGAGAGGGACAAAGTAAGAAACTCCACATACAAAAGATTGAAATAAATTTTCATGCATTCTATCAGAACCACAGTGCAATAAAGCTCAACTCAACACCAGGATAAGCCCACTGCATCTACAAGAAAAATGGAAGACTAAACAACACACTCTTGAATATGAATGAGGTCACAAGGGTAGAGGATAAAGAAAGTGAACTAAATGGGCCATTTCTAGGGAACTGATTGATAACTGCCGATTCCACACAACAAACACCTATGGGATACCTGCAAAAGAGTCAGTCCGATAAGGAGGGAAGTCCATAGCCATGCTGGCTATACATTTTAATGGATAAATAACGAGGAAAGATGCCGTGATGTATTAACACTGCTAATAAGGTCAACGTGATGTATAGAGCTAATCAATAGATGCTACTCCTATATGAAAGACAGAAGTAAACGCAGAAAATCAGAGCAGAAAATTCAGCAGACTAGCTGAGACAATGATATGCAAAAACATGAAAGAAATCAATAGCAAAATAACAATGAATCACTGAACCGAAAGTGGTTCTCTGGAAAGAATAAACAAATAGACAGACCTCTCCACGCCCAGTTACCAAAAGAAGAGGGAGGAACAACTCAAATCATACAATCCATGATGAAAAAGGGAAATATCACAACGGCAATAGGAAAGATCAGAAAAACATATGGGGAATACTTCAAAAACCTATTGTATTAGTCACTTTTCTGTTGTGCCTGTGATAAACCAACCATGACCAGAGGGAACTTTATAAAAGGAAAGGTTTATTTTAAATGTGTTGGTTCCGGGGATCAAGTCCCGAATGGTTGGAGCATGGTGTGGCGCTGGTCTGAGCGGCAGGCCAAGGGTCACATCTCACAATGAGCACAGAGGGGGAGGAGAGGTGACTGAGTCAGAGAAGAGAGAGACCCGGAGGAATAGGAGAAGATGAATGCCGGCTTGTTAAAAACTCCTAAAGCCTGCCCCCAAATAATGTACTTCCTCATCACATGGACCACACCTTTCTAGGCCTC
Organism: Rhizomys pruinosus; assembly: GCA_009823505.1. Classification (NCBI taxonomy): domain Eukaryota; kingdom Metazoa; phylum Chordata; class Mammalia; order Rodentia; family Spalacidae; genus Rhizomys; species Rhizomys pruinosus. The sequence continues at coordinate 3,812,010 of VZQC01004376.1, forward strand.
CAAGAACAGTGCGAACCCAACTAGAGACAAATATGGTCCTGAATACTTAAAGCCATGGGGGAACACTCATTCAAACACATCACAGCTATACCTGGCTCCAGGTTTGAAAACCTAGAGAAATTGTAGGAATATCTGAAATCCTGGAATTCACCAAAGCTCAACATCAGAAGAGACGACCAGCTTATAACAGATCCCATTAAGTCATGAGAAAGTTGTGGAGATGTAATAAGAACCTCCCAAATAAAAATAAGCCCAGCCCAGGATTGCGCTTTGCACGCAAGAATTTCTATAAACATTTCAGAGAAAGACCTATCAATCCATTATTACTGAAACTTTTTAGAGGATACAATCAGAGGGGAAAATTCTCCAAATTCCTTTATGAAGCCAGAATCACTCTATTACCAAAAAACCGGCAAAGTTACACTAAAAGAAGAATATAGACCCATTTCCCTAATGCACACAGATGCAAAAATTCTAACAGGATACTGGAAAATTGTATAAAGACCCACATCAAGAAGATACATTCACCTTGACCAAGTTGGCTTCATACTAGAAATGCAAGGATGGTTCACCATACGAAAATCACATCAATAAACTCATCAAACACATAAATGGAATGAAAGACAAAGCCATACCTCATCTCAATGATGTGGAAAAAGCCTTGACAAAAATCCAGCATCCCTTCATGCTTAAAGTCCTAGACGGAATTGGATTGGAGGGTATCATTCTCAATGTAATCAAAGCCATATACAGGGAAACCCACAGCCAAATTCATCCTAAATGGGGAAATGCCAGAAACATTCCCCCTTTAAAGGTAGGAACTAGCAAGGCTGGCTGCCCCTTGTCACCCACTTCTCTTCAATATAGTGCTTGAAAACACTTGCTAGAGCAATAAGGCAAGATAAAGAAATAATTAAAAGGAGTATTTTAATTGGAAAAGAGGAAGTCAAGGCTATCCCTATGCTGATGATATGATTGTTTTTAATTAAGGGATGCTAAAAAACTCCACCAGAAAACTCCTGGAAACGATTAACAGCTTCAACAACGAAAAGTGGCAGGATACAAAATTAACCTAACAAATCAATGGCCTTTCTTTACACCAAGAAAAGCAACTGGAGAAAAGAATTCAAAGAGGACCTTCCCACTCACAATAGCCTCAAAAACCATTAAAAATACCTAGGAACGAATCTAACTAAAGAAAACCAAAAATCTCTACAACAAAAAAAAAAAAAAAAAAAAAAAAAAGAAATTGAAGAAGACATCAGAAGATGGAAAAAAAACCTCCCATGACAGATTGGAAAATTAACATTGAAAAAGTATCCATTCTACCGAAAACTCTTGTATCGATTTAATGCAAACCCAATCAAAATCCCCAAGAGTTTCTTCACAGGCTTGGAAAAAACGCCCTTAAATTCATTTGGAAAAATAAAAGACCCCAAATAGCCAAACCACCCTGAGAAAGAAAAGAGCTACACGGGGGATCTCCATACCGGGACTTCAAACTATACTCCCAGGGGCTATAGTCATAAAAACAGCCTGGTACTGGCCAACAAAAACAGACCTGTTGACCCAATGGAACAAAAAAAACGACGTTTCCAATCTCGAGCACCTAAAAATTTCAGCCATTGTCATATTTGGACATAGGGGGCCCTGAAGCCACAATGGAAAAAGACAGCATCTTCAGCACATGGTGTGGCAAAATTGGATCACCACTGTAGAAGAAATGAAAAATAAACCCCTACCTCTCACCCTGTACAAAGTTCAACTCCCGAGGCTCAAAGACCTCATGTGAAACCTTCAAAAAACTCCGACGGGCGCTAGAAGAAAAACTTGTCAGGAGACTGCAAGACATAGGCATAGGAAACGCCTTCCTAAATAGACTGCAGCTGCCCCAAGAATTAAGTTCAACACTTGACAAATGGGATCTCATTAAACTCCAAAGCTTCTGTATATTAAAGAAACAATCAAGGGGAAGTAAACAGAGAGAAAGCCCACAGAGGGAAGGAAACCTTCACCACAGAAACATCCGACAAAGCATGATTTTTCCAGCATATATAAACTTCTCAACAAAACACGAAAGAGAAAGAAGAAAGAAAAGAAAGACCCACTCAATAGATGGACCACAGAGCTGACGAAGACTTCACAAGTGCGGAATTCGAGATGGCTGAGAAACACCTTACGAAATGTTCAACATCACTACCTTTAGGGAAATGCAAATCAAAAAACCACTTTAAGATATCATCTTACTCCAATAAAGACTGGCTAGGAGCCAGAAAACAAATGATACCAAGTGTCTGGAGAGGGTGTTGGGGAACGGTGAAACACTCGTCCACTGCTGGTGGAATGTAAAAGTGTACAGCCACTATGGAACGCGTGTGGAGAACCCTTGAAGGACTTGGAATGAACTTGCCACCCCGACACAGCCATACCACTCCTCGGCCTGTACCCTCCACACGGCACACACCCCACCGCAGAGATAAATGCATGGCCCTGTTTATTTCAGCTCTCTTACAATAGCAAGGAGCTGGAAACCAACTCAAATGTCCTCAACTGCCGAGGGATGGATAGAGAAAATTGGTACAATCTTACACAATGGAGTTCTATGCAGCAGTTAAAGAAAGGTGACATCATGAGCTTTGCGGGAAAATGGCTGGAGCTAAGGACATCATGCTGAGTGAAATACACACAGTCCAGATTAAACAAACAACAGCACAGCACACCTCATCTGTGGATGCTAGTGTCAATAGTTGTAAATATTTCTTCTACATGGCCCTTTGAGCTTTCTTCCAAAGCAGTTGAGCTTGATGCATATTGGGAAACAACAACCACAAACAACAACAACAAACAGAAAGGGGACTGATTCAAAGAGCTGATGAAACAGTGAACTTCTGCTCCAACACAGTCAACTTCCACATGGAGAATATTGAGAAATACTGAGGAAAGAGATGAAAGCAGGTTTGGAAACATGCATGAGCTCTGGTGGGGTGGGGGGATGGGGGGAGACACGGTCTAACATTTGATTAAAAATATATAAACAAATTTAAAAAAACAAATAATAAAGATTATAAGAAGTTACTTTATGGGCACACACACATGCGTGGATGCTATCTTAGTTGAGGCATTATAACTCTTTGACAAAGTGATGGCAATAGCTTTCTAAAAAAAAAAAAAGTATAGTTGCAAGGAAACAAAATATTCAAATATGACAAATTACTACCTGGGAGGGAAAATGTTCCCCCACTGATCTGGTAAATTGTCACCAAACCCACAAAGAAACCAGGCTAAACAGAATGATCTCACAATTAACAACTTCTTAAAAATTTTTTTTGTATGTGTATGAATGTACTCTCTGCATGTAGGTTTGCACACCCATGTCATGCAATGCCTTGGAGGTCAGAAGGGTGTTGGATTCCCCTGGAACTGGAGTCAAAAGAGTTCTCAGCCGCCATGTGGGTGCTGGAATTGAACCCGGGTCCTCTGTAAGAGCAGTCGGCTGTCTTAACCACTTAGGCCATTCTCTCCAGCCCGTTACACAACTTCTTTTCTTTTTTTTTTTTTTTTTTTTTTGTCTTTTGGGGACAGGTTCTCCCTGTAGCCCCAGCTGTCCTGGAACTTGCTCTGTAGACCAGACTGGCCTTGAACTCAGAAAGATCCGCCTGCCTCTGCCTCCCGAGTGCTAGGATTAAAGGTGTGCGCCACCATACCCTGCAACAACTTCTTAACAGGATGAAACACACGACAAAAATTTATGTGGCCCCATCTTTTGGCAATGTAAAATCAGCACAAGGATATTCTGGAGGGGCTCAAGGTCACATTCAGAATGAAACAAAAAACTTACAAAGTACACAGCAAAATGGGAACTGATATTAGCTACTTGGTTCTGTCAATTCTAAACAGAAATAGTTTAGATAATGACTATCCCAACAGGGTCTAGTTTCAAAACTAACTGCAGAAACTCATCAGGAATTGTCTGCACTGAGAAGCTGTTTTCCTATCTGTATTCAACTTTTCAATCCTACCATAGATGCTTGAGTTATGTGAAGATGGCTGTCTGCTGATGCTCCTGAGCAGAGAAGCAAGAAATGAAGCCACAAGCAAGCCTGAGCACCCTATGCCCAAGATACATGCTTCAGCTGCTTGTGACCACAAGTTTCCATACAGTGGTTTAATGAAGAGGAAAAGGAATTGTAATTGGCTAAAGGGTTGGCCTGCAAAGGCCATCAGATACACAGCTGGTTGCCAAGTAACAGCCTAAAGGTCTTGGGTTAAAACAGATCCCCTCCCATGTTCCTACTGAAACGTTTCAGTCTATTTTGTTGATGCTTTGCTCATACTTTTCTATGGCCAGGACTTAATGGCGCCAACTTGTATTTAAGCCAGTTAGGAACAAAGCTAAACTGCACCCTTGTTTAGTCTACTGAATTGATAAATAACATTTCATAGTGACTTTACCATGTGACTTTTATCAGAAGCTCGTTAAGTTGCGTTGATTTTTCCCTAAGGGATGAGAGATCCATGGTAATTCAGATGGGCACTGCTGAAAAGATTTATCAGTTTCCTGTCCTGTTCCAGCCAGATTGTTTTGAAAACCATGTCAATGGACTGAATTTCCCCAGCAATCTGAGACTGTATAGGAGCTTTTACAACATTAACTGGAAAAGACAATCCCAGCATGGCGCCTAAAACCCCTCCACAGATGAAGCCACTGTGAGTTTTTGCCATGGACAGATGCTCCTTAAGGGGTCCTTGAAGGCAAAAAAGTAGGACGTTGGTGAATGTCTGTTTCTGTTGGTGACACTGTGGAAAGCTGCGCAGCAGCCACAGGAGTAAGGCTTTCCTTTACCAATGTTTGCAATGTGAGGTGACAGATCTCGGTTTGGAGATGGATGGGGGATTCTTTTCATAAGCTTCTGGATCCATTATGTTGCTATGATCTTTCTTCAGAACAGACTTCTTTAACCTGTGATATCGACTGAGCCTGGCATGGAGGGTGACAGCTTTTTGGTAACTTTCCCATTTTTTTTTTCTATTATCTCAAGTCAGTTTGATAACTGGTTTTCCCATTGAATCGTCTTCCCACCTCTGAAGTAAAAATTCGAAGATGTGTAATGTATTTCCAAACCTATTATGTATTCAAACCCCAACACTGCAAAGCAAACACAAGAAGGACATGTCCACTTTCCATCTTTTACCGACATGATTTTTCTGCTATTTTACGAAAGTTTGCAAATTAAAGCTGCTCCATCCAGTTAGTTCGTCATGACTCCATGGGTGCGGGCATCCACCCCAACACTGAAGCCTTCAGCTTGTATGACCACAGGAAGAGCAGAGCCCCAGCCCGCGCAGGCTGGGTGTAATTTCTTAACCTCACTGTTTAATAGCGATTGGCTAGCTTCCCAGTTGGAACTACTTCCTTGTAGTTGTTACCACACCTGGACTCGCTGATGGTTTGTAAGAACATTTATCACCCTAGTAGAAAACTAATAGTCATGCGCATGCATGAGCAATCTTGGAATCTGTCTCATATGCTTTGTCCTCTATTGATTTAAAATAAAATAAAATTAATTTTATTTATATATTAATTTAATAGACTCAATTTATATATTAATTTAATAAAAATTTAATTAATTAATAAAAATCTAAGGTCTGATTTTTGCATTTTTTTTGCCATGGTAAACTATAATCACATATAATAGTTTTTCTTAGTTATGTGTGTCCATTTACTGAATCAGTGGTCTCAAGGTGTTCTGGAGAACTTGATATAATAAAGGTCTACAGATCTTCTACATTTAACTTGTTAACTCAGTATAGCATCCTACAATTTTTTTTAGAAAATTTATTATAGCTACTCTGTGTAAAAGTGTGAGGAAAACATGAGTAGTCAGTAAGAACATTGAACCATAGGTCATCAGGAATAGAAGAGGATGCCATAGTCTCATATATGTGCCATAAAGAGAGGTTTAATTCATTCTGACCAAAAGAAATTCTGAGAAATACATCCTTCTATATAACTTATGCATCTCTCATAGAACTCGGAGTGAGTGCCATTAGTTCCTAGGCACTTTACTCTTCTATTCTAAGTTCAACTCTGCAGAGAGCAGCATCCTCAGGAAGGAAATTCCATGAGAAGATTGTTGGGGCAAATTACTGATATCACCATTGTAATTAGTTTCTGTTCTGAAACTGCAACTCATCATTCGTCCATGTTACAGCCAAATTGATATTATCATAGTTCTGGTGTAAGAGACACAGTCAGAGGGCCCTGTTCCCTGAAGAGTTAGAGTTCACATATATCACACTCACTCTTCTTGTATTCTTGCAAATGTTCACGTCACGATGGCATTAAAATCAGTTATGGGTGTCCACTCTATATTAAAGAGACCATGTATTCCTTTTGTTTAGATGATTCTCATGAATTTTTTGAAGACATGGTGTAGATTCCAGTCTTCATGGACTTTTAGGGCAATTAAAGATGGGATATCCTACACTTTTGATCAGAAATCCAGAATAATTTTTGATATATTATCTTTACATGGTGTGGTTCATTAGTCTCACATTTTTTTCTTAATTTGTTTGATAATTTTGTTTATTGTGTAGGAAGAGATTTTTGTATGCAAATCATGTTATAAATATAGGGAGTAGCCAAATGATCTGTTTTAGGTATACAGAACTTTTGTAACTCGAGTGTCAAGCCTTGTACTTGAGGTCCTATATTATGTAATGAAAACATGAAAAATATGTTTCTGTTTATTTAAATATTATATTACTTACTGCATTTGCATATCATCTAATAGTCTTTAAAATGTCCAGGCATCTTATTTTTTCCTATAATCATTCACTGAAGTAACTGTTGCTTTGGTCTTTCATCATTATTATATGGGAATTCCATTTTGATTTAGGTATTTATTCCTTAATAATATTTTACTGATTCCTTGAGAATTTCATACAATATATATTGGTTGTATTTAAGTATCTCCCTAATCTCTTCTCAGATTAACTCCCATGTGCATATTTACTAAAAACAAATCTATCATATGATTCCGGCATAGCAATGCTTAGATTATACTGAAAGGATTCACCCGACTGTAGAGATACTTGCACAATCATGTTTGTGGCTCCCCTTTTCTTTTTTTTTTCATTTTTTGTGGCTCCCCTTTTCACAAATAGCTAAGAAATGGAAATAATATAAATGTACTTCAGTTTATGAGTGGATATTGAAAATGTGTTACATTGGTAGAACTGAAATCATTTTTAGTTTTTTAGGAGTTCTCCACATTGCTTTCCATGGTGTTTGCACGAGTTTGCCATCCCAACAGCAGTGATGGGCATTCTTTCTCCTTTCTCCACATCCTCACCAGCATTTGATGTCTTTTCTCTTGCTCTTAGCCAGTCTATCGAGACCCAGAATGATAAATGCTGCATGTTTTCTGACATCTGCCAGTCTTATGTTTTAACATTTATGTATGTGCACATATATTTATGGGGGAATGGATAAAGACTACAAAACTGGAAAGATGACCATTGGAGGGGCAGGGAAAGGTCTAAATGAAGGGACAGGTGATACACATGTCACATAAAAAGATAAGGGGTTCTTAAGGGGTGGAATGGGACAACGGAAGAGCAGGAGAGGTGGGTGAGCAAAAAGAGAATCTCTGATCTCTAAAAATGTTAAGTCCTGGGGCTGGAGAGATGGCTCAGTGGTTAAGAGCACCTACTGCTCTTGAAGAGGATTGGGGTTCAATTCCCAGCACCCACATGGCAGATAAAAACCATCTTAGGCCAGGCATGGTGGTGCATGCCTTTAATCTCAGCACTTGGGAGGTAGAGGCAGATGGATCTCTGTGAGTTCAAGGCCAGCCTGGTCTACATAGTGAGCTCCAGGCCAGCTAGGACTAAAGGGAGATCCTGTCTCAAAAGGACAAAAAAAATGTTAAGTCCTGTACTTTTTTATGCTGGTGTGAAGTCATCTATGCCCTTCTAAAAAAGACATAAGGAATGAGTGGGGTCACATTACATTCTACACCTGTATGAGATAGTCAAAAATAAGAACAAGCATAATAAAATATAAATTTCTTTAAAAAGGAAAATGTATTATTTGCCATGGAACCTACATTCTTGGTGGCTCTGAATGGCATATGAGCAGAGTATTAGTGGACTTGGCAATACCTGGCAAAAAGCAAACTTTCAGCATATATTTTTCCTCATTTTTTAAATCTTCTGTAGATTTTATGCAACATTTCTTAATCAAATTTAGATCCCCTTTCCCCATCCTTGTCCTCGCCCCTGCCAGATCTCATGCATTCTGACGTACATGTTAAGTCCTGTCTTGCATCTTTTTCTGTCTTTATAAAAAACTTTTTCAATGTAGAAGTGTATTGTTTTGTTCTGTTCTTTGAATAAGTTCTTTTTTTTTGGTTTCCTTTAATTTTATATTACACACACACACACACACACACACACACACACACACACATNTGTTTGAAGCATTCATAAGATTTCTTTAATTGAGTAGAAAATGAATCTATGAAATTTTCTTGATTTCCAAAGTCTAACAGTTTTGAGTCTTGACACATTGCTCCAAACCAAACTAATCTCTAAGTGATCATGATCAAGAACTCCTATCCTTTCATGACATTCTTCTGTCATACTGTGTATTGATCCTGGAATTCAATGCCAAGGCACTCAGGGAATTCACAGTTCTGCATTCCGAATGAAGGATACTGGAGATACTGATAGAAAATATAAATGTGGGGCTGGAGAGATGGCCTAGCGGTTAAGAGCGCCGACCACTCTTACAGAGGACCCGGGTTCGATCCCCAGCACCCACATGGCAGTCAAGAACTGTCTGAAACTCCAATTCCAGGAGAACTTCAGTTCCAGGGGAATCTGACACCCTCTTCTGACCTCCGCGGCATTGCACGACATGGGTGTACAGACCTGCATGCAGACAGTACATTCATACATACAGAAATAAATAAAATTTTAAAAAAAGAAAATATAAATGTGAACTCCTCTGGACATCACCATACTTTCCTTTCTGAAGCAAATAACAGAGATAAAGCAGATGAATACAGTTGCTCAGAAGCTTCTATTCACCTTAAACCATTACATGCAGATATCTATTGTGTCTCAACTTGTTAGCCACTGAAGAAATTCTAACTCCATGCAGCTTCAACCCAGTGTATTTCATACCTATACACATATCCACTAAGCTTATGTTCCTTTTGATATTTGAGAACTTAAATTTTCTACAGCTCAGACTGATCACTGGCCTTCACCTTCCTCTCTCCAGAAATACAAGCCTGTGTATGGTTTCAGCAGCATTTTTTGGAGCAATTCCCTTTGCCCTATTACTAGCACTCTTCTGCATGCAGATGAGTTACTCCCACTTTAATAAGATATGAGACTCAAGGCTCACTGTGAGGATCAGAACAGAATGTTCTCAGCTCAGTCAATGTTATTAAAGGGCATAATTATTTTCTAATTTTATTTATTTCTGTATGTGTATGAATGTACTGTCTGCATGCAGGTTTCTGCACCCGTGTCGTGCAATGCTGCGGAGGTCAGAAGAGGGTGTCGGATTCCCCTGGAACTGGAGTTCTCCTGGAATTGGAGTTTCAGATGGTTCTCGGCCGCCATGTGGGTGCTGGGGATCAAACCCGGGTCCTCTGTAAGAGAGTGCTCTTACAGAGGACCCGGGTTTGATCCCCAGCACCCACGCTCTTACAGAGGACCCGGGTTCGATCCCCAGCACCCACATGGCGGCCGAGAACCATCTGAAACTCCAATTCCAGGAGAACTCCAGTTCCAGGGGAATCCGACACCCTCTTCTGACCTCCGCAGCATTGCACGACACGGGTGCAGAAACCTGCATGCAGACAGTACATTCATACACATACAGAAATAAATAAAATTAGAAAATAATTATGCCCTTTAATAACATTGACTGAGCTGAGAACATTCTGTTCTGATCCTCACAGTGAGCCTTGAGTCTCATATCTTATTAAAGTGGGAGTAACTCATCTGCATGCAGAAGAGTGCTAGTAATAGGGCAAAGGGAATTGCTCCAAAAAATGCTGCTGAAACCATACACAGGCTTGTATTTCTGGAGAGAGGAAGGTGAAGGCCAGTGATCAGTCTGAGCTGTAGAAAATTTAAGTTCTCAAATATCAAAAGGAACATAAGCTTAGTGGATATGTGTATAGGTATGAAATACACTGGGTTGAAGCTGCATGGAGTTAGAATTTCTTCAGTGGCTAACAAGTTGAGACACAATAGATATCTGCATGTAATGGTTTAAGGTGAATAGAAGCTTCTGAGCAACTGTATTCATCTGCTTTATCTCTGTTATTTGCTTCAGAAAGGAAAGTATGGTGATGTCCAGAGGAGTTCACATTTATATTTTCTTTTTTTAAAATTTTATTTATTTCTGTATGTATGAATGTACTGTCTGCATGCAGGTCTGTACACCCATGTCGTGCAATGCCGCGGAGGTCAGAAGAGGGTGTCAGATTCCCCTGGAACTGAAGTTCTCCTGGAATTGGAGTTTCAGACAGTTCTTGACTGCCATGTGGGTGCTGGGGATCGAACCCGGGTCCTCTGTAAGAGTGGTCGGCGCTCTTAACCGCTAGGCCATCTCTCCAGCCCCACATTTATATTTTCTATCAGTATCTCCAGTATCCTTCATTCGGAATGCAGAACTGTGAATTCCCTGAGTGCCTTGGCATTGAATTCCAGGATCAATACACAGTATGACAGAAGAATGTCATGAAAGGATAGGAGTTCTTGATCATGATCACTTAGAGATTAGTTTGGTTTGGAGCAATGTGTCAAGACTCAAAACTGTTAGACTTTGGAAATCAAGAAAATTTCATAGATTCATTTTCTACTCAATTAAAGAAATCTTATGAATGCTTCAAACACTGAAGAAGTCAGAACACTGACATCACTGTTGACTTCAAGTGTTGTGGAGCCCTCCTGTGTGTGATTTTACAAAACAGTTTCAGTCCTGTCAGCAAAAGTTGGTGATCAATGACACTGCTACTCATTACATATGTTGGTTTAATGTAGTGAAGTTAATTATAACATCCATAATGCTTAATCCATTCATACTTCTGTGTACTTTTGTACTTTAACAGAAGTAATATTTATTTTCTTGGGATTGCTTTCCAAACTAGGGTATGATTTATAGGCATGGGACAGTCATGAGTAGAACCCTGTAGTTCAGGAAATAAAATGTCACTGAAGTTGAAGTAGTAGGACAAAAAGGACAGGAAAAGATAGTATATTTGGATTATTTGGGGCATAATTATATGGTCTAAGTTCTATGTAATTGCAGTGGAAAATGTAATTAAACAATGAGTGAATGATCCAGTGTTGAGCTATCTATCTATCTATCTATCTATCTATCTATCTATCTATCTATCTATCTATTTTTTGGTCACCCTGTGCTCTCTCTTTACTTTGATGTATAAATATGGTGGCCAGAATGGACATTCCAAACGTGGACCTGAAAACCAGTTGGTTAATTATAAGACCTATATGGCTGTGTTTTAGTTTGCTTTTCCTTTTTCTTCTGTTAAAAACCTGACCAAAAGTCATACATGGCAGTACACACCTTTAATCCCAGCACTTGGGAGGCAGAGGCAGGTGGATCTTTGTGAGTTCAAGGCTATCTTGGTCTCCAGAGTGAGTTCCAGGCCAGCTGTGGCTACAGAGAGATTCTGTCTCAAAAAGACAAAAAAAAAAAAAAAAAAAAAAAAAAAAGCTGACCAAAAGCAAGTACAGAATGACAGAGTTTATTTGTCGAGGGAAGCCAGGGCAGCAGCTGAAGGCAGGGGCCTGGAGGCAGGAAGTAAATCAGAGAGCATGGTGGAAACTACTGACTGGTTGCTCCATGGCTGCTTCTTAGACAACCGAGGCTCACCTTCCTAGGGATGGTACAACCCACCATGTTTTCAGCTCTCTTACATCAATTATCAATGAAGAAAAAATTTGTGTCACGTTGATGACTCTTAACAGGCATAGAATGAAGAAATTACAACACTGGCTAGGATGATTACCACAATATAGAGACAATGCAAAAGAAAACATTACCACTTAGGTATTGAAGGTATATAAGCAGTCCGTAAATGGATATCCACATCACGAATCTGTAGGGAACAAAGATGGAAGTCCCATCAACAGGCTTAGAGTTTAACGACAACAGATAATAACAATTTAGCACTGACAGCTAGTTACAGTTGTTAAGAAGGACAAATCTGTTTTCCTGAATATTTACTTGTAGTTGATAGTATTAGAATCATAAAATCATTGTGTAGTGCTAGAGCACATGGTGATTGCTGAAGTTTCTGAATGGATAGAAGAGTTTGTGGGCTGCATGATGAACTTGGCTGTGTAGCAATTTTTGAGATTAAAACTTTCATCTTGGAGGGAAGCTCACTAAATAAGACTCTCAGGATACTCTAAAGGGAGGTCAGCCATTTCCTCCTGTAGGGAAGCTCCTGAAGCTCATGAAGTAAACAACTCAATAGCTACATGAAGTCTGTGCGATGGACCAGATTCTCTAGGACCTTCAATTTCCAGGCATATAGAAGTAGTAAGGACTGCTGAGCGACCTTCTCACAGAAGCTAGCTACGCAGAAGTCTGTAAGACCAGAGGAGCTGTCTGGACATCACTTAGACTAACGGGGGCACCTGGAGAAGCTACAGCTTAGGTCGTGGGGTGTGCTCTAGGTTCCCAGTTTCTCTGAGCTATTTCCCATTGGTTGGTGGACTTTGGGTGATGCAGCTCTTTGGGTCATTTCTGCTCCTATAAGCAAACTCTCACCCATAACACTGTAAGTAACTCCACTAAAACTGATGGGCTCACCTAGCTGCGTTCTGCTGGTGTTCTTACTTTGGTCGGCCATCAGTTCCTTGTCTCGGGTGAGTAGACATTTGTTCACATTTCCTCAGGAACACAGTCACACAATTTCCCTCCATGGTTTTAGAGTTCTTCCTGTATCTTAATACGGGTGAAAGATATAATTTTATATCTGAATATATTCATTGATATATTAATGCAATTAGTGTCTGAAATTTTATCATATTTGAAATGAGAAAAGCCAAATGGGGCCGCTCTGAGCACAAGCTTGTACCTTGATTGAAATTCTCAGCATCAGTCTCTGGAGAGGATCTGGCCAAGTGATGTAGTAAATACACTCCTCATTAGTTCTGTGTTAATAGTTAATAGTTCTGTGTTAATGTATTTAAAAGCTTCTGGCTACCTCCAGCTGCAGTGATTTCTCATCTCCTATTTCTAAATTTGCCAGTGAGAAAATTCATCACCACAGTTTTCAGAGTCACCATGTGAGACCTATCTCACAGGAATCAGCTTGTGCAATGGGTATATGCACATGTCCCATAGAGATGTTTTGTCTGTGCTGCCCCCAGCTCCTCTTCACAGTAGGCTTTACCACATTCACCCACAGTGTAAACTTGTCACAGATGAACTTTCTTACAAAATGATGCATATTCTGTAGCATACGGTGGCAGCTGATTACTACTGAGTGAGGTTTGTTTACATAAAGAATGAAAAGAACCATGGAGGTAAAGGGAAAGAAGGATCCTGAAAGAAGGGGATAGTGGGAATAGATGCTATGAAGGGGGAATGGGGAAAATGCAGTGTTCAAGTGGGAAAGGAGGAGGGAAGGATATGCACAGAACCATGGAGGGCAAGTGGAACAAGGAAGGAGCTCAAGAGAGGGCGGGCAGAAGACAGGAGATACTTCAACTGGGGAGGGTGGAGGGAGATTAGACAGGGAGAATGAGAGTAGAGATGAAGAAAGCTTAAGTGGTGTTTAAAACCAGAGGGAAATTTATTTACATACAAAATCCACATACAATATCTGAACACGAGGGCATTTGTATACCTGAAGGCTATATAACAAGAAACCCAGTGCCAGACAGGAGAAACCTCCCTTTGACTTGATTAGGGTTAGTCCAAGAAGCTCCTAAAATAAAACAGGCTATTGGTACTGCCCTTGATTACCTCCAGAATTTGAAGGTCAGACCCTATTGCTGAAGACAGGACATACTCCAGACACAGGGCTTGGAGCAATCGAGCTGGAAATGAACTGGAGGTCTTCTCCCTGATGACTAGCTCTTATATTCCTAGAGCAAACCATGTAAGTTGCTAAGGGAGAAAAGCAATCAATGGTCCAACCTAGATTTAAAGCCCAATAACCCAAACAGTGACTGGCACGACAAGCTACAAAGGTGCAGTGGTGGCGCTTTTATCTTCCAGGTAATCAGCAGCTACCTAATTGTACTTAAAGCCCTCTCAATGGGAGAGAACTTACGGGTGGCTCTGGAACATAACTAAATACACAGGGCTGGAGAGGTCGTAGATCCCAGAGAATATTCTACCTCTGTCATATCCCTAGACAAATGCAGTTTCTTACCATATGCTAAATATGGATCCTTATATTTACAGACAAGTATACTGTACACCAGTCATCAAAGAAACGTCGTTTTGCAACAGATGGAAGCTACTGCAGAGTCCTACAACTGTTTCAACACATAGAATAATTTCACATAGAATAATTTCTGAGTGGTGCCCAGCCCTAAGTGCCACCTCTGCAATGGAGTCCAAGCTCATTAAATAAACTGGAACAGAGGGAGAGAGACTACTAAGGCCTCTCTCAACTCTCACCAGTAAGGCTTCCTCATGCAGCAGTGTGATGCACACAGGTTACATTTGACCAAAATGTAGAGAATAAGAACTTGCACAGTGTGTGTCCCAGGACAGCACTCCTTTATTTAATCCCACTCACTCATTGCTCAGGGACCATCGTGGAAGAGGGGGCAAAAAGTTGTAAAAGCCAGAGTTGGTGCGTGATTATAAGGAAACAGAGGCTTTCAGTCCTCTGGGAATTTGCTCACACGAACTTGAAGCAATAGTGACAGCATTCCCAAGACCCACGCAATCTCAATCAGACAAAAACTCAGCATAGAACTGTGCAAATGGACAGATGTCCCAATGTTAGCTGAGGGACGATTGGCAGCTGATTACTACTGAGTGAGGGAGAGTTGCTCTTTAAAGGAGTGACTCTATACAGGTGACTAGAATCCAGTGGATGAGCTTGCCCTGAAGACATCTGGGTACACAAACTTGACTTTACAGGCCTTAACATATATGACAGAATGGTTGAAACCCAATGGGGGGTATGAGTGGGCAGATGGAGGTGGGGCTTAAATATGACTAAGATATATTGTATGAAGTGCGCAAAAGTTCAATAAAATATATGCTGATAACAATAAAAGTAGGGAAAATAAAAAACAAATAGTTCCAAAATTAAGTGACTAAAAAGCCACTTTTCAGAGGATCCTGGAAGGAAAATTCCAGAGTAAAGAGAATGAGAAGGGTATCCAAGAAGTAAGATTGAACAATAGTACTGTGAGCTCAGTGAGTATACTGCACTTTAAAATCTCCTGTTTATGTCAGTGAAAAATACAAACCCCCTTCTGGGCATGGTGGAGCATGCCTTCAATCCAAGCACTTGGGAGGCAGAGGCAGGCGGATCGCTATGAGCCTGGTCTACCAAGAAAGTTCCAGGCCAGCTAGTCATATAGAGAGACCATGTCTCAAATACACACACACACACACACACACACACACACACACACACACACACTACAACCCTCACCTGAAATTGTCCTAGGGATGTATTGGACCTAAATATAGTGATTATGGGAACACAGACTCAGATTTCCACAAATCTCGTGCTATAGCCTGGTAGCAGTTTCATGTTTTATTGTAATAGAAAATTATAAATCACGGCGCTTTTAAATGCACTAGAGGAAACATCAAATATGCAGTTCACAGAATGGAGGCTTTTTAGCTATAGATCTGAGGGTCAGCATGATAACATGTTCAACCTTTTGGTTGGTGTAGACAAAGGGTTAAATATTCTGAAATATTTAACCATTGATCACAAAGATGCTAGGTCACATCTATGGGTGTACAATAAATGGTTAATAAAGGGCCTAGATATCACCCATTTGGCTCTGGCCTTCCAACAGTCCATTCTGCACATGATTAAACTTCTCATTGGTCAACAAGCCTTTGTAATAACAATTTTTTTCCCTAGAATTTTAATCCATACACACATAAACTATTTAAAATAGAGGAATGGGTGCTGGAGAGATGGCCTATCGGTTAAGAACGCCGACCGCTCTTACAGAGGACCCAGGTTCGATCCCCAGCACCCACATGGTGGCCGAGAACCATCTGAAACTCCAATTCCAGGAGAACTCCAGTTCCAGGGGAATCACACCCTCTTCTGACCTCCACGGCATTGCACGACACAGGTGCACAGACTTGCATGCAGACAGTGCATTCATACACATACAGAAATAAATAAAATTAATAAAAAAGGACATTAANAAACTCCAATTCCAGGAGAACTCCAGTTCCAGGGGAATCCGACACCCTCTTCTGACCTCCGCGGCATTGCACGACATGGGTGCACAACTTGTATGCAGACAGTACATTCATACACATACAGAAATAAATAAAATTAATAAAAAATAATTAAAAAAAAAATAAAATAGAGGAATGAAGGTTTGTATTTAACTCTGATTTCTCACTGAAATATAAGTTCCTCAAATTTGACTTGCATTTGCTGCATTGCCAATATTAGAATGGACAGGATTCTCTCAGTTATCATCTAATTTGATCAACTTCCTTGGTGCATCCTCTAAGAAGTTAAAGTAATAAATTTACAATGACCATTAATGGCACCTGCCCTGACTTCCACCTGGCACATCCCCATTCATCTCTACCACCAAAGTGCCTTGAGAGAATTGGTTAGCATTACCATGATTTGGCCTGAAAAGTGTGGGGTTTGTGTAAAGCTGGGAGTACAATGGTGCACACTCGTCTCTACTAACCCATTTCCAAATGTAATCATTACTAGAGACCTCCAAGGCTTTATGGTCCTCAAAGAACAAGAAATCAGGAATAGGGGATCCGTTCCCTGAAGTCCTTCAAGGATAGTACAGGAAATGGAAAGTCTCATGGGCTCCTTGCTCTCCTCCTTGGTAATAATGGTGAGTGTCCTGGCTCTGTTCAGATGTTGTATTATGCCATGTTTAGTGGCACAACTCAGAGGCCTATTGAGCCACATATTACCAAACAGATAGAGTCTTCCTGATCAGGAAAGAGAGCCAAGACTTTTTCAATGAGTTTGAAGAAAAGAATGTTTAAAAAAAATAAGAGAATGAATTGGTCAGACATGTTAAGTCTTGGTCTTTAAAATATGCATACATACCCTCCACGCATATACTAAGATTACAGAGTCTGAAAATAAGTGGTTGGTCAATTCTAGTGCCTGTTAAGGGATTCACATGATAAGAGCACAGTTGCTTTCAGATAAAGAGGAGTATGACATTAACATTTCTCAGTTTGCCTAACAACTTGGTACTTGGTGCTGGCATCCACAAATGAGGGATATGCATATTTTAGAGTAATAATAAAATTAAAAGGGAAAAATGTGAATCCTGAAATATAATTTGGAAATAAGATAAAGTTTATTTTCCAGACCACATAATTTTATCATAGGTGTGACATACACACACACACACACACACACACACACACACACACACACACACATATATATATATATGTATATATACATATGTATAAATGTTGAAGCAATACAACAAAAGAACTGGGACAAAGAAGTGACTGAAATAGTAAAGTTCTCCCCAAAACAATAATCCTCTTCTTTGAAAAACTTTAAAAAAGACTCAGAAAAAGATACAAGACAGAATGGCAGAATGCATGAACTTGGGTGGGGTGAGGGGATGGAAAGGGAAATGAATCTAAATTGGACCGAGAAATGATGTATGAAATGCACAAAACTTCAATAAAAATATAAAAAATAAAATACATTTACTTGAAAAGTCACACACAAAAAGATCTTTGTCCTTTTCATCAAGCAGTGTAAAACTGGCATAGTAGGGAATTCAAACCTTTTAGTCTCCCACTCTATAAAACTCTTGTTTATATGAAAGTCCTGCTGCATTTACAAACCCAGATCAAGTGAGCCCTTCCCCTCTTTGACCAACCATTTCCCCCTTCCTGATTTACATTGTGTCCACATTTTAATTTTATTTACTTTTTTTTTTACTGGTCTTTTCGAGACAGGGTCTCCCTGTAGCCCAGCTATCCTGGAACTCACTCTGTAGACCAGGCTGGCCTTGAACTCACAAAGATCCGCCTGCCTCTGCTTCCCAAGTGCTAGGATTAAAGGCGCACGCCACCACGCCCGGCTTTTATTTACTATTTTTATTTTATGAGTGTGTGTTGTCTGCATGTGTGTCTGCACCAGTGTCATGGGATGCTTGTGGTCAGAAGAGGGTGTTGGCTCCCCAGGAACAGGAGTTACTGATGGTTGTTAGCTACCATGTGGGTACTGGGAGTTGAGCCTGGATGTTCTGCAAGAGCAGCCAGCACTGTTTAACTGCTGAGCCATCTTTCCAGTCCTATGCCCATTTCTCTAAAACTAGCCGAGCACAAAATGTGGGTACTGGGAGTTGAGCCTGGGTGTTCTGCAAGAGCAGCCAGTACTGTTTAACTGGTAAGCCATCTTTCCAGCCCTATGCCCAGTTCTCTAAAAGTAGCCAAGCACAAAGACTACAAGGTTGGAATGCAGCCATGGGGGAAAAAAACAGAATTCTTTTTTTTTGAGACAGGGTCTCCCTATAGCCCCAGCTGGCCAGGAACTCACTCTGTAGACCAGGCTGGCCTTGAACTCACAGAGATCTGCCTGCCTCTGCCTCCTGAGTGCTAGGATTAAAGGCATGCACCACCATTTGCCTGGCTTAATTTTTTTTTTTGAGTGAAATTTTATGTTAGGAATAAAAACCTATCACTTTTGCATCGTGTGTTCTTCCGAATGACACCAAACACCATTTTGCAAAGTAAAAGCTGTCTTGCCAAGTTTTTATTTATTTATTTATTTATTTATTTATTTATTTATTTATTTATTTATTTATTTATATGAGTGTACTGTCTGCATGTAGGTTTGGGCACCCGTGTCGTGCAATGCCACGGAGGTCAGAAGAAGGTGTTGGATTCCCCTGGAGCTGGAGCTCTCCTGGATTTGGAGTTACAGATGGTTCTCAGCCACCATGTGGGTGCTGGGGATCTAACCCAGGTCCTCTGCAAGAGTGGTCAGCGGTCTTAACCGCTAGGCCATCTCTCCAGTCCCATTTATTTATTTTTTTAAACCCATCTCTCCAGTCCCATTTACTTATTTTTTTAAACCGGAACAAACTGACCCGAAACCAAAGTTCAGGTAGCAAAGGTGAAGGATTGCAACATACTTCATTTGTAGTAATTTTTTACACTTAACAAAACAATGATTTATTACTTTTATGAGTAATGTTTAAATGATTATTACACAAAGTATTTTAGGTATTCTAGAAATAATGAATGTTTATATGATTAACCAAAATATGCTACACTATTCCACTTTTACAAAAAAACTAATTACATTCACTTTCTTAGGTACAAAATTTATGTGGTCAACAAATGTTAATACAAACTTTAATATCTACTTTGATATTAACACTGGCATACTTGAATAATTTTTACACAGTAACTTAGTTGAATTCCTTTATTTTATTTTTTCATAGTATAATTCCTTTATTTTCATTCCCTTGCTGATTCATTCATTCAGAAATATATTTGGCTGCTGAGCAGCACTCAGGAAGCAGAGGCAGGTGGATCTCTGTGAGTTCCAATCTAGCCAGAGCTGCATAGTGAGACCATGTTTCAAAAACAACCAACCAAACAACCAAAAAACCCCCAACAACAACAACAAAACCACAGAAAGAAAAGAGAGAGAGAGAGACTACTTAACTCTTGGTTATACCACTTGGTATGGCCAAAAAAAAAGAAACAGAGTTGGGCTGGCAAGATGGCTCAGAGGACAAATGTACTTGCCACCAAGCCCAATGTCCTGAGTTTGATCCCTGGGATTCACATGGTAGAAGAAGAAACTGACTCCCCTAAGAAACACTCCACATGATGCTGTGGAGTGTGCAGACTATCCACAAGCAAATAAATGCAGAAAAGTCATTTAAGAAAAGATACAGCCAGGAGTGGTGGTGCCAACCTTTAATCCCAGCACTCTGGACACAGAGGCAGGCAGATCTTTGTGAGTTCAAGACCAGCCTGGTCTACATAGTGAGTTCCAGGACAGCTGGGACTAAAGGGAGACCCTGTCTCAAAGAAAATAAAAGAATTTATAGTTTCATAAGTCAGTATTATAATAAAGACCTCTTTTTTTTCAGGATTCACATTTTTCCCTTTTAATTTTATATTATTCTAAAATATGCATACATACCTTCCACCCATATACCAAAGAAATCTCAAAGTGGTTTAATTTGCATTTCCCTAATGTGGTGGTTTGAATGAGTGTCCCCCATAGGCTTTAAGTATTCAGACATTTTGTCTCCAGTTGGTGGCACTGTTCTTGGAGGTCTTAGAAGGTGTGGCCACGCTAGAGGAAGTATGTCGTGCTAGAGGAATTATGTCACTGGGGGCAGGCTTAGTGAGTTTAACAATCCTTACGGTCTCCAGTTGCTCTCTCTGCTTCCTGTGCTCATTGCGAGATGTGACCTTCGGCTTGCTGATCCAGCTCCAGCCACCATGCCTCCCGCCACAATGGACTCTAATTCCCTGGAACTGTCAATTGTAAGCTCAAATAAACTCTTCCTTTTATAAGTTCCTCTGGTCATAGTGTTTTATCACAGCAACAGAAAAGTGATTAATACAGTTATTTGGTACCAGAGAGTGGGCTGTTGGCTGTGAAGAACCTGACCATGTGGATGTTTGGAGAAATGTGGAAGACTTTGGAACGTTGGGCTAGAAAAGCTGTTGACTACTGTAAGCAGAGCTTAACAGGCCATTCTAGTAGAAGCCTGGAAGAAAACATTGCTGCAAAAAATGTAGTTCCAGAGGAAAATGAAGACTTAGGCAGCAACTGGGATATATTTTTTTAATTTATTTTTTATTTTATAATTTTATTGATTTTTGTATGTGGGTAAATGTACTGTCTGCATGCAAGTTTGTGCACCTGTGTCATGCAATGCCCCGGAGGTCAGAAGAAGGTGTCGGATTCCCCTGGAAGTGGAGTTCTCCTGGAATTGGAGTTTCAGACGGTTCTCGGCTGCCATGTAGGTGCTCGGGATCGAACCCGGGTCTTCTGTAAGAGCGGTTGGTGCTCTTAACCACTGGGCCATCTCTCCAGCCCGCAACTGTGATATTTTGATAAAGAGTTTGGCAGCAGTTTGGCCACAGCCCAAATGCTTGCCTGATGCTAAGTTGAAAAGCAATGGAATGTCTTTGGCAGAGGATATTTCAAGACAGCCTAATGTAGAAATGGTGGCATGGCTATTAATGGTGAATATTGTACAGATCTACAGTGAAGAAAAGCAGATGGGGCAGAAAGAAATGCAGAACATACAGTTTGGATCTGAAAACCCCACTAGGAAGATTAAAGGTGGTGCCAAGGCATGTGAAGGAGAGGTTCCTTTAGATAAGGAAGTTAAAGTGATTAAGGAGAAGCCTAGCTTTTTACAAGTAAACAGTGGAAAAAGTGAGATTAAGGTGATTAAGGAAGTGCCTCGAGATTTACAAGTAAACAACCGAAATAGTACCTTCAGGGCAAGACCACACCCAGCTAATCCTCAAACTTTTGAAAGGAAAATATTGAAAGGGTTTTCTGCTCTAAGTTCAGGGCAGAGAAAAGTTGCAAATGTGGTTGAAATAGGCCAGGGTCCATCCCAAACTTGCAGCCAAACTCGGCAGTTTCATTCATGTGGTGCTGGCTTCAGAGGCATGAAGTTTGCAAGAGTGAAGGGGTCTTCAGTTCTTCCTCCACAGTTTCAGAGAGCTGCCAAGGTCAGGAAGAGTGCAGCAGGGGTGTCCCTGCATAAAGAAGGCCCTGATAGGCCATTGCATGAAGCTGTGAATGTGAAGTCTGGTTGGCAGTGGAGACCCCAAGAAGACATTCGAGATGCCAGACCTGTGAGATGTTTCCCAAGCAGAGCTGCATACAGGGAGTGGTACCAGCCTAAGAAAGAGATGTATGTTGTCTGCAAAGCTGGAAGAGCTGAGCCATTTAAGCCCTTTGGAAGTCAAGTCCCAGGAGTTGCACATTGAGCTACTGGACTTGGTGCTTGCCCTGCTGCTTTTCAGTCTTGTTTTGGTCCAGTATTTACTCACTATGCCTCTATTCCTCCCTTTTGGAATGGGAATGTGTATACAGTTCCACTGTACGTTGGGAGTTTGTAATTTGCCTTTTGATTTTATAGGAGCTTACAGTTAGGAGATTGGCCTGAGTCTCAGAAGAGACTTTGGACTGTAGACTTTTGAATGGCATTGAAACTGGTAAAGACTATGGGGACTTTTAAGGTTGGACTAAATGCATTTTGCATTTTATGTGGACAGGAGTCTATGGGGGCCAGGGAGTGGAATGTGGTGGTTTGAATGAGTGTCCCCCATAGGCTTTAAGTATTCAGACATTTTGTCTCCCGTTGGTGGCACCATTCTTGGAGGTCTTAGAAGGTGTGGCCATGCTATAGGAAGTATGTCATGCTATAGGAAGTATGTCACTCGGGGCAGGCTTAGTGAGTTTAACAAGCCTTGCGGTCTCCAGTTGCTCTCTCTGCTTCCTGTGCTCATTGCGAGATGTGACCCTTGGCTTGCTTCTCCAGCCCTGGCTGCCATGCCTCCCACCACAATGGACTCTAATTCCCTGGAACTGTCAATCGTAAGCTCAAATAAACTCTTCCTTTTATAAGTTCCTTTGGTCATGGTGTTTTATCACAGCAACAGAAAAGTGACTAATACACCTTATTACTAACAATATTTAACACATTTTAAATCGATCTTTTGTGCTTTTCATAAAGAACAACTCAGTCCTAATCACCTTTATGGTCCCTTCCTTATTACCACCCTTCCACATCCCCAACCTGAATTCATACGCACTCTCATTTGTGCCAAGGGTCATTGTTTCAAGTTAGTATCCCCAGACATTCCTCAGTGGAAGTTCATCCACCGAAGTCTAGTCAGCCCATCCAGAGTCCCTTGCCTTACAAAGATAAGCCCTTCCTCACCCAGAATAATCAGCTGCCAATAGATCTGCTACAACTGGGTCTGTTACCAATTTCCAGAGTTCCATGCTGGGATTTGCCTGCTTGAGTTTGCTTTGGTCTTGGCTGGAATTGCATATACTCAAGTTTGGGTCTTCATTTGTATTCCATTAATCTATGGGTATATTTTTGTGCCAATGCCAGGCTGTTTTATGACTATAACTCTGTTATATAGTTTGAAATCTGGTACAGTAGTCCCCATTGCATTGCTCTTTGTGCAAAGGGTTTCTTTGCCTATCCAGTGTATTTTATACTTCCATATGAATTTTAGGATTGTTTTCAAATTCTGTGAAGAGCTCCATGGGGATTTTGATTAGGATTGCATTGAATCTATTTATTACTCTGGGTAGGATGGTCATTTTTACTATATTAAGTTTTTCAATCCATGAGCAAGGGAGGTCCTTCCATCTCCTGGTGTCTTCCTCAATCTCTTCAAAGATTTAAAAACTTCATTGTAGAGTTCTTTAATGTCTTTTTTCAGGTTTATTCCAAGATATTTTATCTTTTTTGAGGCTATTGTGAATGGGAGGTTTTCCATGTATCATTCTCCAAGTGCTTATTTGCATATAGAATGGCTGCTGGTTTTTGTAGACTAATTTGGTAACCTGCCACTTTATTGAAAGTGCTAATCATTTCTAGGAGTTTTCTGGTAGAATTTTTGACATCTCTTCAGTATAACGTATCATCTGCGAAAAGGGATAATGTGACTTCTTTTCTAATTAGTACTCTTTTAATTTCTTTCTCATGTCTTATTTCTCTAGAAAGAGTTTCCAGCACTACATTAAAAAAGTGGAGATAATGACAGCTTTGCCAGGTTCATGATTTTAAGGGGAATGCTTCCAGTTTTTCTCCATTTAGAAAATGTTGGCTGTGTGTTTATTGTACTTGGCTTTAATTATGTTAAGGTATGTTCCTCCCTCCAGTCCAATTCCTTCTAGGAGTTTTAACATAAATCCATGCTAAATTTTTTCCAAAGCCAATTTTTATTGAAGCTTTGTACATTTCATACAACATTTCCAATCAAATCTAGTCCTGTGCTCCCTTCCTCCCCTGTCCACCAGAGCTCACAGATTCTGCCAAACTTGTTTTTCATCTTTTTCTCAGTCTCTTAAAATTTTCAATGCAGAAGTTTACTCTTTTGTGCAGAGGTTCACCGTTTCAGTCAATTCTTTGACCCAGTCTTGTTGTTGTTGTTGTTGTATTTCTTCCAATTTGCATAACACAAAAATATACATATATGCATGCCCCATATATCATAGGTTTTAACATCTTCAGCTTACAATTTTTTTCTTTATTAGGCTGAAAGATGTCATGTTTGAAGGCTCTTCCTTGGCAAGCTGGACCAACCATCAGTTCTGCCCTTGTGCTTCACACTGGGGTTTTCCCTTCCCATGGTTACCTTTTTGATGTGTGCCAGTAAGCACCATGTCCTGTCTTGATCTTCCTGTACTGGTCTCCATGATACAGCCTGGGTAGTCCAACAATGGCAGTCTGTACTCTGAAGAGGCTGAAACATCATTAGTATCTCAGTCTGCAACCTGGATGTCTCAGCAGTCCCCATCTGGCACTGAAGGTTTGGAGGATTCTTGGAGATATATGAATCTTCAGTCCATATTGGAAGTTGAAAAGCTGTGTCTCATGTGTTTGAAGGAAGACAGTGGCAGCCTCCGGGCAGCTACGCTTGCCAGTAAGACAGGCAAAACAACTGTGCTTTTTTTTTTTCTTTTTGACATGTTGAATTTTTTCAAAGGCCTTTCCTGCATCGATTGAGGTGAGCACATGATTTTTGTCTTTGAGTCCATTTATATATTTTATGACATTTATTGATTCACATATATTGAACCACCCCTGCATTTCTGGAGTAAATCCAACTTGATCATGGTGGATGACCTTTTTGATGTGTGCCTGTATGTGGTTTGCAAGTATTTTGTTGAGAACTTTTGCATCTATTTTCATTAAAGATATGGGTCTATAGTTTTCGTCTTTGATTGTATCTTGATCCAGTTTTGACATTAGAGTGACTCTGCATTCATAGAAGGGATATGGGAGTTTTTTCTCTGTTTCTATCCTTCTAGGTAACTTAAGTAATGCTGGTTGCAGGTCCTCTTTAAATGTCTGGTAGAATTTGCTATAAATCCATCTGGGCCTGGGCTTTTTTTTTAGTTGAGCAGTTCTGTATTAGTGTTTCAAGTTCCTTATATTTTATGGGTCTGTTTAAGCTGTTGACTGCTTCTTGGTTTGGCTTTGGTGAATCCCATGATTTCAGATATTCATATATTTCTTTTAGATTTTCAAATTTAATACTGCACAGGTTTTCAAATATTCCTGTATAATGTTCTGGATGCTTTGTTCTGGGTATGTTATGATGTTTCCCCTTTCATCTCTAATTTTGTTGATTTGGAGTTGCTCTTTACTTCTTTTGGTTAACTGGGCTAAGGATCTGTCTATCTTGTTTGTCCTTACAAAGAACAAGCTCCTGGACTCATTGATTCTTTGTATTATTTTCTTTGTTTCTACTACATGAATCTCTGCTCTGATTTTTGTTATTTCTTCTTTTCTTCTGGGGTTGGGTTTCATTTTTTGTTGTCTTTCAAGTATCTTGAGTTGCAATGTTAAGTTACTCATTTGTGCTCATTCATTCTGTTTTTTAATATAGGCAGTTAGAGCTATAAATTTCCTCTAAGGACTGCTTTTAAACTGTCCCAGAGGTTTTGCTGTGCTGTTCTGTCCTTTTTGTTTAATTACAGGAATAATTTTATTTCTTTCTTAATCTCCTTTGACCCATTCATTATTCAGGATTGTGTTACTCAATATCCATGAGTTCAAGTATAATAGCAATTTTTGCTGGGTAAAATATTCTGGGTTGGCATCTTTGGTCATTTGGAACTGGGAATACCTTGGCCCAGGATTTTTTGGCTTTCATAGTATGCACTGAAATGTCAGCTGTAATTCTTATGTGCTTTCCTTTATATGTGATTTACTGTTTTTCTTTTGCAGCTTTCAGTAGTCTCTGTTTGTTTTGAATGTTTACTGTTTTTAATGTGATATGGTGTGGGGAGTTTCTTTTCTAGTCCTGTCTGTTTGGTGTTCTATAAGCTTCTTGAATTTGTATTGGCATATCTTTCCTTAATTTTTGGAAATTTCCTTCTCCAATCCTGTTGAAGAGCTGGTCAATACCCTTATCTGGATATTTCTGTCCTTCCTCTGTGCCTATGATGTGTAGATTTGGTCTTTCCATGGTGTGCCACATTTTTTGAATATTCCATTCATGTATTTTTTTATTGATGCTTTGTGTATTTCATACATCATTTTCCAATTCAGTTCAGGCATATATCCCTTTCCCTTCCCCCCAACCCCCCTACCCATCCCAGATCATGCATTCTGCCATAACTTTTCTGCATCTTTCTCTGTTTTTTTGTTTTGTTTTGTTTTCATTTTTTTTAACAATAAGTGATAATTTGTGAGTACAAGCATCCTTCATGTAAAACCAATTTGCAAGCAGTTGTGCCCAAACCCACACAGCTCATGGGTCCCACAATCCAGCAGGGGGGGCTTGTATGTTCAATCAAGTTGATCAAATGAGTGTCCAGTCTATATTGTTGTAGTTTTACCATTCACCCCAATCACAGCCCTTACATTCTACCATGCCCCCTCTTCCGCAGATTGTTCCCTAAGCTTAGAAAAGGGGGCACAGGTGGATGAGAAGCAAAACAGTCTACTTTCTCTGGAGCTGTTGTCTTGGTCTCTAGTCAATTCTGGCTGTTTTCTTTCATGGGCTGCCAGCTTGTCCAGGCCTAACCTTTTGATCCTACTAATGAAGCACACACAATTAGATATATAGGTATTTAAACAGTATAATTTATATTTTTTTCGATCCTACTAATGAAGCACACACAATTAGATATATAGGTATTTAAACAGTACTAATTGTTATGGTAGGTTTCTTTGGTTAGACACAGATGTTTTGATGGTATGTTAATCCATGAATTACATTTTCTTCTGTTAAGTATGACAGGGTCTTCGTGTGGTTTATAACATCTCCTAACCATTAGAGGATGTAAGCTTGTGGCATCAGCTGTGGGTTATTCTTCCAAGGAGAGAGCTAATAGCCAATTAGATTTGGGATATACAGACATATGGCTGCCACTGCTGCACAGTATTTCCAGGCAGGTGAGGTGTAGCTGGTGCTGACGGAGGAGTCTTGCTTGACTCAAAGAGACCTATATTTGCTTTATTGGTTTAGTGGCCTTTGGTAACACTCTCTGGCATTCCAGAGACCATCTGTATACTTGCAAGTGCGGTCTCCATACATCTTTCCCATGTTTATATCAGATCTTCAACAGCAGGGCCTTATCGCCTCTCTTCCTGCAGATATCCTAGTTTGGAGGCAAGGAGCCTTTACCTTTTGTGGGGGCTTGGATCCCCTGGCCAACATCTCCTTGGTAGAATAATCCATTGTTGATGTCAGAGCTCCTGTATTAATATATTTTGCTTAAGTGCATAGCTTAAGGAGACTTTAGCATTATATTTGGTTCTGAATAGAGAATAATCCTTTTCACAGTTTCTATGTCCATTAGTCAATTAAAGAAGGCAGTTTTACCGATTTTACAAGAGAATACCTCTATAACAGCTGGCTCCAATGTACAGCTGGAAAATGATCTCATCATCATCATATTTCTCCTTATTCTATGGGGGCAGGAGTTAAGAAGTAACCCAAAACAGCATGGGTGAATTTGATGAAATCTGTGCCTTGATTCCACCCTATAGGTACGTATAATACAATTGCTTTTTTGAGACTCATGGGTCAAAAACAAAAACCTAAAATAAAAAAGGGGGATATAGATAGATGTGAAAACTTTTTGTCAAAAAACCTTGCAATACAAATCTTAAAACTAACTACAGGAAAGGATTTGTATGTTCCAACAGGCCAGAGTATCACCAACCTAATGGCTGAGAAAGAAAATGCAGCTTTGCAGTGAGTAGGATGTACCAGAAAGTGCCAGCAGAAGGATTGACTCCTCTGGGCATTGAAGGGAAGAAATGCCTCAGATTGCTGCAGACTTCAGGCCCCTCTGTGGATCCTACTAGTAACAACTATTTTTAATGAATCCTAACGAAGCTTACCTTCTAGGTGTCGCAAAGGTTTTAATACAAGAGACTTTCTTAACTCCATTCCTGTATTTTTAAATTGCTTGAGTGGTCCAGTCTTGATATTATATTTTTTGCTTTATTCATTCTGTTGCTGAGGCTTTCTCCCATTGTTTCCAGATGGCTTATTGAGTGTTTCACTTCCTTTATCATTTCAGTCTTAGTTTCCTTCTGTATTTCTATCTCTTTTATTAATTCTCAGGAGTCATGGACTGAACTTTATAGTTTAGGTCTCAAGTGTCTCCTGATGAATCATGTGTTAAAATCTCATAGGTTAAAGCTCTGCTCATCAGCTCCTGATGATTTTGGGAAGAGATGGAAACCTTAGGAGGCAGGGCTTAGTTGGAGGAAGTTAGGTGAATGCAGGCATCCACTAGTTGGATTTGTTGTGACCATGGTCCCTTCCTCTTCCTGCTACCAGACTACTATGAAATGAACAGTTATAGCCACACATTCTTTCCATGATGTTCACCTTTTCCACTGTTCTGAGACAATGGGACCAATTCAACATTAACTGAAACCTCTGAGCTGTGAGTTAAAACAATCTTCCATCCTTTTAAACAGTTCATCTCAGGTATATTGTCATAGCAACAAGAACCAGACTAATACCCCATTATTAATCTTCTGATAGATTTTGAATTATGTTCCAAGTTATTTCAAAACTGTGAATATCTTTATTGATATTTATCCATTAATTACAAATTGGTGAAGAATAAATGTTTTAAAACCTGTTGTCATCCTATTCAGAAACATCCTAGGTATCTAAAATTATGTCATAATTCCTTTGAACCTATTTGGGTTCAATTTGCAATTTTCATTTGTGATTATTCATGAGGATTTTGGTTATAGCAATTTAATATCACACTTTTTAAGTGAGAGAAATTATCCTCTTTTATTTATCACCTAGGAGGCCAGCACACACCAGTGGTGCAGAGGATCCAGTAAGTTGGTGGAGCTGCAGTGAAGACAATCCACTGAGCGCAGTGTTACTGATTCTAGACTGCACAGACAATGTAGAGGAACTGACTGGCAGGAAGCACAATGAGTGACCAACCAATCCTCCATATTAACATTTGAAATTAGCACCAGAACCCAAACAAAAAATAAACCCACATGCCAAAGCCACAACAAAAAAAAAGAAAAAATAACAACATGGGAAAAGTTAATAATAAATCCACACCGAACTTGACCAGACCTATAGAAGATCCCTACAATGAGAATTCCTGGAACAAAACCAAGACGTGGACTTTAGAAGAACAGTCATAGAGACATTCAAAGAAATCAAATAATATAAAGAACAAATCACAGAACTAAGGAAAGAGAATGAAAAAGTCAGGAAGGATCTAGAAGGAAAGAACGATAAACTCCAGAAAGCACTAGAGGGAAAGAATGACAAACTCTGAAAAGAACTCGAGGAACAGAAACACAAAGTCTGAAAAGAACTAGTGGGAGAGAATGACAAACTCTGGAAGGAAGTGGAAACACTGAAAAGATCCCAGGCTGAAATGAAAAAAGAAACTGACTTGCGAAGCAAGGAGCTGCAAGTAGAGAATGACAAGCTCTAAAAGGAAGTGGACATACTAAAGAAATCACATGAAGAAGTGAAAAAGGAAATTGAACACTTATGCAATCAACAGGAAAGGATGGGAGAAAGCCTCAGAAGCAGAATGGATGAAGCAGAAAATAGAATATCACACCTGCAGGATAACATAAAATGCTCAAGTGAAGGTTATGAAAAATTTAAAAAAATGCAAGGGTGGAACAACCAGGAAATGTGAGATACTACCAAATCTCTGCATCATAGGGATAGAGGAAGGAGAAGAATCCCAAGACAACAGAATTGATCAGATCTTCAACAGGATATTAGAAGAAAATTTCCCCAAACTGAAAAAAGACAAACCATCAAAATATAGAACACCAAATACACAAGAACAGAAAAGAAATTCCCCATGCCACATCACAGTTAAAATGCTAGATGCTCAAAACAAAGACAAAATACTGAAAGCTACAAGGGGAAAACAACAAATTACATATCAAGGAAAATCCTATCAGAATTACAACTGAGTTTTCAATGCAAACTATGAAAGCCAGAAGAATGTGGACCAAAGTATTCCCAGTGCTAAACGACTTTAGATGTCAACCCAGATTACTATACCCAGCAAAAATGTCAATTATAGTTGAAGGAGAAAGAAAAATATTTCATGACATAAACAAAATGAAAGAATGCATGTCAAAAAAACCAACCCTTCAGAAAATACTCAAAGCAATTCAAAGAACAGAGGAAAGGAACAATTATCCCCAAGCAGCTAGAGAGAGAAATTAATAAAAGCATAACAGCATAAATATAAACCTAGACCAAGAATGCAAACAAAAAGTAAGTTGAAAGGAAACATATATCTCTCAATAATAACCTTAATATTAATGGTCTAAACTTCCCAATCGAAAGACATAGACTGGGAGATTGGATTAGGAAACAGAATCTATCTATATGCTGTCTACAAGAAACCCATCTCATCCTCAAGGACCGATATCAAGTGAAAGTGAAAGATTGGAAATAATATTCCAAACAAATGGTACCAAAAAGCAAGCAGGAGTTGCTATTGTTAAGACTTTAAAATTAAAAAAAATTTTTATTTCTTATGTGTATGAGTGTACTGCTTGCATGTAGGTATGTGCACCCATGTCATGCAATGCTGTGGAGGTCAGAAGAGGGCGTCAGATTCCCCAGGAACCGGAGTTAAAGACAGTTCTTAGCTGCCATGTGGGTGCTTGGAATGGAACTTGGGTCCTCTGAAAGAACAGTCAGTGCTCTTAACCGCTGAGCCATGTCTCCAACCCCAGGAGTTGCTATTCTCATAGCAGACAAACTAGACCTCAGAGTAAAGTCAATCAGAAGAGACAAAGAGGACCATTACATCCTTCTCAAAAGAACAATTAACCAGGAAGACTTCACAATCCTAAATGTTTATGCATCAAACTTGGGTGCACTGAACTATATAAACACAATTCTCCAGATCCTCAAGACGCAGATTAATACCAGCACACTAATAGTGGGGGACTTCAATACCCCATTGAACCCATTGGATAGATCAACTGGACAAAAAAAAAAAAAAAAAAAAAAAAACAGAGAGACATTGGAATTGAACAATACAATACAACAAATGGACCCACAGACATCTATAGAATATTCCACCCAAACACCAGAGAGTATACTTTCTACTCAGCGACCCATGGAACATTCTCCAAAATCAACCACATCCTGGGACACAAAAGAAATCTCAACCAATACAAAAGGATTGAAATTATTTCATGCATTCTATCAGTCCGCAGTGCCATAAAGCTCAATATTAACACCAGAATAAGCCCAACTAACTACAAGAACACATGGAGACTAAACAACACATTCTTGAATAATGAATGGGTCAGGGAAGAAATAAAGAATGAAATAAAAATATCCATGCAACTGAAAGAAAATGACAATACAACACAACAAAACCTGTGGGATACTTTTAAAGCAGCAAATTTATAGCCCCAAGAGCTCACATTAAAAAAAAAAAAAACAAACAGAAAGGGAACAAATAAATGATCTAACACTGCAGCTAAAATCACTTGAGAGACAACAAAAATGGACCCTAAACCCAACAGACAGGAAGAAATAACAAAAATAGAGCAGAAATTAATGAAATAGAAGCAAAAATACAAAAAAATCAATGAATCCAAAAGCTGGTTCTTTGAAAAGATAAATAAGATAGACAGACCTCTAACCCAATTAACCAAAAGAAAGAAAGAGCAACTCCAAATTAATAGTATTTATGATGAAAAGGGGAAATATCACAACAGACAATGAAAAGATCCATATGATCATATGGGAATACTTAAAAAAACCTATACTTTACTAAGATTGAAAACCTAAGAGAAATGGATGAATATCTGAAATCCTGGGACTCAACAAAGCTTAACCAAGAAGAGATTGACAGTTTAAATAGACTCACAAAATATGAGATATGAGAAAATTGAACATGTAATAAAAAAATCTCTCAACTAAAAAAGCCCAGGCCCAGATGGTTTTACAGCAGAATTCTATAAAACATTTAAAGAGGTCTTACAACCTTTACTACTCAAACTTTCAGAAGGATACAAACAGAGGGAAATGTCCCAAATTCCATCTATGAAGCCAGCATTACTCTAATACCAAAACCAGGCAAAGACACACTCAAAAAAGAAAACTATAGACCCATCTCATTAATGAACACAGATGCAAAAATTCTCAACAAAATACTTACAGATTGCATACAGACTCACATCAAAAAGATCATCCATCATGATCAACTTGGATTCATACAAGAAATGCAGGGATGGTTAAATATATGTAAATCAATAAATATCATAAAATACATAAATGGACTGAAAGACAAGAATCACACAATCATCTCAATTGATGCAGAAAAACATTTTGACATGATCCAGCATCCCTTCATGTTTAAAGTTCTAGAGAGAAGTGGACTGAAGGGAGCATTCCTCAATACAATCAAAGCCATATACAACAAACCCACAGCGAACATCATCCTAAATGGATAAAAATGAGAAGCATTCCCCTTAAAGGTGGGAACCTGGCAAGGCTGTCCCCTATCACCACTCCTCTCCAATATAGTGCTTGAAACCCTTGCCAGAGCAATAAGGCAAGAAAGGAAATTAAAGGAGTACTAACTGGAAAAGAGGAAGTCAAGCTATCCCTTTTTGCAGATGATATGATAGTTTACCTAAGGGATGCTAAAAACTCCACCAGAAAACTCCTAGAAAAGATTAAGTGTTTCAGCAAAGTGGCAGGATACAAAATTAACATAAAAAATTCAGTAGCCAGGCTGGAGAGATGGCCTAGCGGTTAAGAGCGCCGACCACTCTTACAGAAGACCTGGGTTCGATCCCCAGCACCCACATGGCGGCCGAGAACCATCTGAAACTCCAATTCCAGGAGAACTCCAGTTCCAAGGGAATCCGACACCCTCTTCTGACCTCCGCGGCATTGCACGACACGGGTGCACAAACTTGCATGCAGACAGTACAATACACTCATACACACAAATAAAATTTTAAAAAGTGTTTAAAAAAATTCAGTAGCCTTTCTTTACACCAACAACAAACAACTGAAGAAGGAATATAAGGAGACATTCCCACTCACAATAGCCTCAAAAACAATACAACACATGGGAACAAACCTATCCAAAGATACCAAAGATCTCTACAACAAAAAATTTAAACCCCTGAAGGAGGAGATTGAAGATTACATCAAAAGATGGAAAAACCTCCCATGCTCATGGATTGGAAAGATTAATATAGTAAAAATGTCCATTCTACCCAAATTAATATACAGATTCATTGCAATCACAATTAAAATCCCCATGAACATCTTTACAGTCTTGGAAAAAAATCCTTAAATTAATATGGAAAAGCAAAAGACCATGAATAGCTAAAGCCACCCTGAGTGAAAAATGCAATTCAGGGGAAATACCTTACAGACTTCAAGCTATATTATAGGGCTATAATCATAAACACAGTCTGGTACTGGCACAAAACAGATCTACTGACCAGTGGAACAAAATTGAAGATCGAAACTTGAGCTCATACAATTTCAGCCACCTCATATTCAATAAAGTAGCCAAAGATGCTCATTGGAGGAAAAATAGCATCTTCAGCAAATGGTGCTGGCAAAACTGGATCACCATTTGTAGAAGAACAAAATTAACCCCCTACCTCTCATTCTATACAAAAATCAACTCAAAGTGGATCAAAGACCTCAATGTGAAACCCAAAACTCTGAAAGTGGTAGAAGAAAAAGTTGGTAGCAATCTACAAGACATAGGAGTAGGAAAAGACTTTCTAAATCAAATAAAAACTGCACAGGAAATAAGGTCAACAGAGGACAAGAGGGACCTCATCAAACAGCAAAAGAAACAATCAAGGAAGTGAAGGGAAAATCCACAGAGTGGGCAGAAACCTTCACCAGTGATAAATCTGACAGAGCATAAACATCCAGAATATATAAACTACTAAAAAAATCAAAGAAGTAAGAAAACAAATGACTCACTCAAAAGATACAGTAAAGAGCTAAACAGAGACTTGACCAGTGAGGAAGTAAAGATGGCGGAGAAACATCTTAAAAAGTGTTCAGCAGAGTGTGGGGCAAGTATTTGGCAGTGGGTTACATGCTGCTTGTGCTGTAGCTAGTGGCGGAGTCTGAGTGGACCAGCGGGTCCTGTGGACTGTGAAAAGTGTCCTGGAAGGCCTTGGGAGCTAGGAGCTGAGGCACAAACCCAGAGTGCGGGGCAAGTATTTGGTAGCAGGTTATGTGCTGTGCGTGGTCCAGCTAGGGGTGGAGTCTGAGTGGACCAGTGGGTCCTGTGGACTGGGAAAGGTGTCCCAGAAGGCCTTGAGACCTAGGAACTGAGGCTCGAACACAGAGGGTACCAGCGCGAGGGCTAAGCCAGCAATCCCCCCCCCCCCAGCTGCCAACTGGAACCCCCAACTGGAATAATGAGAGAGTGGCTGACAGCAGAGGGAATACAGTGTTCCGAAGGTGTCACCTGGGTTGCTACCCATCCAGCTCCTGCGGAACAGAAAGGGAAAAGTGAAGTATACTTTCCAATATATAACCAAAATTAAAAGCCTAAAACCTAGACAAGTCAACACTCCATTCATAAGGAGAATATAACAAAGACACCCGAAGGAATCAAGACTATAACAAAGACACCTGAAGGAATCAAATTTCCATAGAGGTAACCCAGGACACAGATCTCAAAATAATAATCACAGATATATTCAAAGAAATCATAAAACTAAGAGGAGAGAATGAAAAACTCAGAAAGGACCTAGAGGAAGACAAGGACAAACTTCAGAAAGAACTAAAAGGAGAAAATGACAGATTGTGCAAAGAGCTAGAGGGACAAAATAACAAACTCCAGAAGGAAGTGGAAACACTGAAAAGATTCCACGCTGAAATGAAAAAGAAAACCAATGAGCTACAAAAAAAGTTTGAGAAGCTCCAAAAGGAAATGGAAATAGTAAGGAAAACACAGGAAGAAAAAAAAAAAAAAAAAAAAAAAGAGAAATCGACAGATCATGACCAATCAAGAAGAAAGGATGGAATAAGCCTCAGAAGCAGAGTGGACGAAGCAGAAAAAAAGAATATCACACCTAGAAGACAACACAGAACAACTAAACAGGCGCTCTCAAGTAAAGACTATGAAAAAATTTAAAAAATACACAAGCATGGAAGAACCAAGAAGTGGTGGGACACCTATGAAAAGATCAAAACCTCCACAAATCATAGGACTAGAAGAAGGAGAAGAATCCCAAAGAAAATGGTATTGACCAGATTGGTCAACAAATAATAGAGGAAAATTTCTCCCAAAAACTAAAAAAAGATTAAACCCCATGCAAATATGAGAACAAGTAGAACATACACAAAAATAGAACTAGACGAAAAAGAAACTCCCCCCCGCCATATCATAGTAAAAAATGCTAGATACTCAAAAACAAAGACAAATCTGAAAAGCCACAAAAAGAAAAAAAAGAAAATTACAATACAAGGGTAAAACCTATCAGAATCATTCACAGCTGGGGACTTTTCAACAGCAAACTAGAAAGCAAGAAGAACGTGGACCAAAGCATTCCTAGTTCTAAAGGATGACTATTGATGACAAACCAGGTTACTATACCAGCAAAAATATCAATATTGTTGAAAGCAAAAGAAAAATCTTCCATGAGATAAAAAAGATGATAGAATAATGTTTGGGTGGTGATCATCTATAGCTAGACTTCAAAATAATAACTACATAGGGCCAAGTCATAAAAACTGCCTGGTTTTGGCACAAAACAGACCTGTTGACCAAATGGAAACAAAAACTGAAGATCAAAACCTGAACACATACAATTTCAGCCATCTCATATTTGACAAGGGGGCCAAAGTACTCAATGGAGGAAAAACATCATCTTTAGCATGGTGTAATGGCAAAACTGGATCATTGTAGAAGAATGAAATTAAACCCCTACCTCTCACCTGTAAAAGACAACTCCAGGTGGATTCAAAACCTCAATGTGAAACCCATAATTCTGAAGGCGATAGAGTTAAAAAGTTGCCCGCAGCAGATTGCAAGGCATAGGCGTAGGAAAGACTTCTAAATCAGACAACAGCAGACTGTGCACAAAAATTAAGGTTGACAACTGACAAATGGGAACCTCATTAAACTCAAGCTTCTGTACATCAAAAGAAATAATCAAGGAACTGAAGAGAAATCCCACAGAGTGGGAGGAAACCTTCACTGCAGAAACATCTGATAAAGCATTGATTTCCAGAATATATAAACTTCTCAAAAACAAAGAAGAAAGAAAACAAATGACCCACTCAATAGATGGAGCAAAGAGCTGAACAGAGACTTCACAAGTGAGGAATTAGAGATGGCTGAGAAACACCTTAAGAAGTGTTCAACATCACTAATCATTAAGGAAATGAAAATCAAAACCACTTTAAGATATCATCCTACTCCAATAAGACTGGCTAGGATCAAGAAAACAAATGATGCCAAGTGCTGGAGAGGTTGTGGGGAAAGGAGAACACTCATCCACTGCTGGTGGGAATGTAAGCTCATGTAGCCACTATGGAAAGCAGTGTGGAGAACCCTTGGAAGACTTGGAATGGATTTACCACCTGACCCAGCCATACCACTCCTACGCATGTACCCACAAGACTCACCCCACCACAGCGATACATGCACGGCCATGTTTATTTCAGCTCTCTTCACAATAGCAAGGATTTGGAACCAACCCAAATGCCCCTCAACTGATGAGTGGATAAAGAAAATGTGGTACATCTACACAATGGAGTTCTATGCAGCAGTAAAGAAAGATGACATCATGAGCGTTGCAGGAAAATGGCTGGAGCTAGAGGACATCATGCTGAGTGAAGTAACACAGTCCCAGTAAAACAAATGATGAGTGGTATCCCTCACCTGTGGATGCTAGTGCCAATTACCTAGTTGTAAGTATTTCTTGTGCATGGCCCCTTGAGCTTTTGTCCAAGCAGTTGGGAGTGATGCATATTGGAAACAACAACAACAGAAAAAAAGAATAAATGTTTGGAAAACCAACCCTTCAGAGAATGCTTGAAACAATTCAAAGGACAGAAGAGAGGAATAACTACCCCCAGGCACCTTGAAAGAAAAAAATTTAATAAAAACAGAAATGCAGGGGTAGAAACCTACACAAAAATGCAAACATATAATAAGATGAAAGGAAGCAAAATATACCTCTCAATTATAACCTTAAATATCAATGGGCTAAACTCCCCAATCAAAAGACATAGACTGGGAAAATGGATTAGGAAACAGAACCCATCAATATGCTGTCCACAAGAAACCCATCTCACCCTTAAGGATAATCATCAACTTAAAGTGAAAGGATGGAAAAAATATTCCAAGCAAATGGTACTTAAAAGAATGCAGGGGGCTGGAGAGATGGCCTAGTGGTTAAGAACACTGACTGCTCTTGCGAAGGACCCGGGTTCGATCCCCAGCACCCACATGGCGGCTGAGAGCCATCTTTTGTCTCCAGTCCCAGGGGAATCTGACGCCCTCTTCTGACCTCCGCAGCTTTGCACAACATGGGTGCACAGACCTACATGCAGACAGTACATTCATACACATAAAAAATAAATAAAATTAAAAAAAGGAAGGAGGAGTTGCTATCCTAATATCAGACAAAATAGACTTCAAAGTAGAAGCAATCAGAATATCCTATCAAAGGGAAAATTAACCATGAAGACTTCACAATCATGAATATATATGCACCAAACTCTGGTGTGCCAACCTTTGTAAATACAACTCTACAGGACGTCAAGGCACAGATTAACCCCAACAAACTCATAGTAGGGGACTTCAATAACCCACTAAGTCCTTTGGACAGATCAACTGGACAAAGAATAAACAGAGAGACATCTGAACTGAACAATGCAATAAAGGAAATGGACTTCACAGACATCTTCCAAGTATTCCACCAAAGCACCAGAGATTATACTTTCTACTCAGCACCCCATGGAACATTCTCCAAAATTGACCACATACTTGGACACAGAAAAAACCTCAACAAATACAAAAAAATGAAATAACTCCATGCATTCTATCAGACCATAACACAATAAAGCTCGATATCAACACCAGGATAAGCCCTGCTACCTACATGAACATATGGGGACTAAACAACATACTCCTGAATAATGAATGGGTCAAGGAGGAAATAAAGAAAGAAATAAAAACATTCCTGGAAATAAATGACAACGACAATACAACACAAAAAAACCTATGGGACACTTTAAAAGCAGTTCTAAGAGGGTAGTTTATAGCCCTGGGTGACTATGTTAAAAAAACAGAAAAGGCACAGATAAATGAACTAACACTGCAACTAAAAACACTGCAAAGACAACAACAAATACACCCTAAATGCAACAGACAGGAAGAAATAACAAAAATCAGAGCAGAAATCAATGAAATAGAAACAAAGAAAACAATACAAAAAAATCAATGAATCCAAAAGTTGTTTCTTTGAGAGAATAAACAAGATAGACAGACCCCTAGCCCAGTTAACCAAAAGAAAGAAAGAGCAACTCCAAATCAGCAGAATTCAGGATGAAAGGGGAAATCTCACTACAGACAGTGAAAAGATCCAGACAATTATACAGGAATACTTCAAAAACCTATACTCTACTAAATTTGAAAACCTAAGAGAAATGGATGAATATCTACAATGCAGGGAATCACCAAAGCTAAACTAAGAGGATATTGACAGCTTAAACAGACCCATAACATATGAAGAAATTGAAAAAGTAATAAAAGACCTCCCAACTAAAAATAGCCCAAGTCCAGATGGTTTCACAGCAGAATTCTATAAAACATTTAAAGAGGACTTACGACCATTATTACTAAAACTGTTCAGAAGGATAAAAGCTGAGGGAAACCTCCCAAATTCCTTCTATGAAGCCAACATCACTCTAAAACTAAAACCAGGTAAGGATGCAACCAAAAAAGAGAACTACAGACCCATCTCATTAATGAACTCAGATGCAAAAATTCTCAACAAAATACTCACAATCCGTATACAGACCCACATCAAAAAGATCATTCACCATAATTAAGTTGGATTCATACAAGAGATGCAGGGATGGTTCAACATATGAAAATCAGTAAATATCATAAACACATAAATGGACTGAAGCACAAAAACCACACCATCATCTCAACTGATGCAGAAACGGCCTTTGACAAAATCCAGCATCCCTTCATGATTAAAGTCTTGGAGGGAATTGGACTGGCAGGATCATTCCTCAACATAATCAAAGTCTCCTAAATGGAGAAAAATTAGAAGCATTCCCCTTAAAGGTGGGAACCTGGCAAGGCTTCCCCTTGTCACCACTCCTCTTCAATACAGTGCTTGAAACACTGACTAGGGCAATAAGGCAAGAAAGGCAATCAAAGGAATACTAATTGGAAAAGAGGAAGTAAAACTGTCCTTTTTTGCAGATGATATTATAGTTTACTTAAGGGATGCTAAAAACTCCACAAGAAAACTCCTAGACATGATTAAAAGTTTCAGTAAAGTAGCAGGTTACAAAATTAACCTAAAAAAATCATTAGCCTTTCCTTACACCAACAACAAGCAACTGAAGAAGGAACACAAGGAGTCCTTCCCACTCACAATAGCTTCAAAAACAATAAAATACCTAACCAAAACCACCAAAGATCTCTACAACAAAAATTATAGGCTCCTGAAGAAGGAGATTGAAGAAGACATCAGAAGATGGAAAGACCTCCCATGCTCATAGATTGGAAAAATTAATATAGTAAAAATGTCCATTTTACCCAAATTAATATACAGATTCAACGCAATCCCAATTAAAATCCCAAGGACATTCTTCACAGGCTTGGAAAAAATATCTTAAATTCATATGGCACAACAAAAGACCCTGAATAGCCAAAGCAACCCTGACTGAAAAGAGCAATACAGGGGAGATTTCTATACCAGACATCAAACTATACTACAGGGCTATAGTCATGAAAACAGCCTGGTACTGGCAAAAAAACAGACCAGTAGACCAATGGAACAAAACTGAAGATCCAAACTTGAGGACATACAATTTCAGCCACCTTATATTTGACAAGGGGGCCAAAAAGACTCAGTGGAGCAAAGACAGCATCTTCAGCAAATGCTGTTGGCAAAACTGGATCACCACTTGTAGGAAAATAAAATTAAACCCCTACCTCTAACCCTGTACAAAAACAACTCCAAATGGATAAAAGACCTCAATGTGAAACCCCAAACTCTAAAGGTGATAGAAGAAAAGGTTGGCAGCAACTTACAAGACATAAGTATAGGAAAAGACTTTCTAAATCAGACAGCAGCTGCTCAGGAAATAAGGTTGACAATTGACAAGTGGGACCTTATTAAATTCAAAAGTTTCTGTACAGCAAAAGAAAGTCAGGGAAGTGAGGAGAAAACCCACAGAGTGGAAGGAAACCTTCACTGCTGATACATCTGACAGAGCATTAACCTCCAGAATATATAAACTATTCAAAAAACAAAGAAGAAAACAAATGATTCACTCAAAAGATGGAGTAAAGAGCTGAGCAGAGACTTCACAAGTGAGGAAATAGAGATGGCTGAGAAACATCTTAAAAAGTGTTCAACATCACTAATAATTAAGGAAATACAAATTAAAACCACTTTAAGATACTATCTCACCCCAATAGGGCTGGCAAGGGTCAAGAAAACAAATGATACTAAATGCTGGAGAGGGTGTGGGGAAAGGAGAACACCCATCCACTGCTGGTGGGAATGCAAACTTGTACAACCACTATGGAAAGCAGTAAGGAGAACCGTTAAAAGACTCAAAATGAGCCTACCACCTGACCCAGCTATACCACTTCTGGGAATATATCCACCAGACTCTTCATACCACAGAGATACCAGACTCTTCATACCACAGAGATACATGTACAGCCATGTTCATTGCAGCTCTCTTCACAATAGCAAAGAGCTGGAACCAACCGAAATGTACCTCAACTGAGGAGTGGATAGAGAAAATGTGGTACATCTACACAATGGAGTTCTATGCAGTGGTAAAGAAAGATGACATCATGAAATTTGCAGGTAAATGGATGGAACTGGAAGAAATTATCTTAAGTGAAGTAACTCAGTCCCAGAAAAACAAATGATGAATGGTATCCCTCATCTGTAGATGCTAGCACCAATAACCCAGTTGTAAATATTCCTTGTGAGGAGTGATGCATACTGAAAAGAACAACAACAACAACAACAACAACAGAAAAGACTGCAACAAAGAACTGACTGAAATAGTGAATCTGGTGGGGTGGGAGGGTTGGGATGGGGACACGGGTCTACATTAGATTAATGTTTAGTTAATTGATGTGAGTTTAACAGGTATCCAAATTTGCCCAAACTTTGTCTACATATTTTTTTTGTCTACATATTTTTTTGTCTGCATATTATATGGTATTCTAGGTCTTAGTAAAAGTAAAAATGTCTATATTAAACAACATTGGTTAAAAGGTTTTAATAAAAAAGGTAATACATTTAAGCTAATTGGAAATATAAATTGTAGTCCCCAGCTCCCTCATTTATAATTTGTATAACAACAACTTTGGGGTTAATGGATACAAATATTCTCTACAATGTTTGTGTTTTACAGTATCAACTTGTAACATTTTCTTCTGCCTGTAGTATAATTTAACTAAAGGAATTAAGTCGGCTTCCCAAATTAACAACATACAGTCAATGATAAACAACTTGGGTAAATTTAATGCAGAAAAGTTGACCCAGCTAAACATTAAATGGAAGAAAAGCCTCAGACTGCTACAGACATCAAACATCTCTGTGGATCCTAATTATAACAACTATTTGTAATGTGTCCTAATGAACTTTACCTTTCAGGTGCTGCAAAGTTTTAATATGAGAGACTTCCTTACCTCCTTTTCATAGAACAAAGAAAAACATGATGGTAATGAAGTCATTCCCTAACTGTAAATTAGAGCCAACCATTAAAGAGGTAATCTCTTATAAAAGCGATATAGTTGCCTTCTTTAATTGACTGATAGTCATAGGAACTGTGAAAGGATAATTCTCTATTCAGAGCCAAATATAATACTAATATATATATATATATTTGCTGGGTAATTAAGCAAAATATATTAATACAGGAGAGCTCTGTTATGAGATATGGATTATTCAGCCAAGGGGATGTTGGCTAGGGGTTTCAAGCCCCCCCAAAGATAAAGACTTTTTGCCAGCAAACTGGGATACCTGCAAGAAGAGAGGTGGTAAGGCCCTACTGTCAAAGAACTGGTGTAAGCATGGGAAAGATATATCGAGACCACACTTGCAAGTGTACAGTTGGCCTCTGGAATAC
The DNA here is from genome assembly GCA_009823505.1 of Rhizomys pruinosus. Taxonomy (NCBI): domain Eukaryota; kingdom Metazoa; phylum Chordata; class Mammalia; order Rodentia; family Spalacidae; genus Rhizomys; species Rhizomys pruinosus. The sequence goes on from VZQC01004376.1 coordinate 3,854,842, forward strand.
CAGAGAGTGTTACCAATGGCCACTAAATCAATAAAGCAAATATCAGTCTCCTTGAGTCAAGCAAGACTCCTCCGTCAGCATCAGCTACATCTCACCTGCCTGGGAATACTGTGCAGCAGTGGCAGCCAAATGTCTGTATATCCCAAATCTAATTGTCTATTAGCTATCCCCTTGGAGGAATAATTCATGGCTGATGCCACAAGCTTAAGTCCTCTAGTGGTTAGGAGATGTTATAAGCCACAGTAAGACCTCATCAGCTTTTACAGAAAGGCTATAGTCCATGGATTAATATATCATCCAAACATCTGTGTCTATACCAATGTAACCTACCATAATAATTAGTACTGTTTAAATGCCTGTATATCTAATTGCTTGTGCTTCATCAGTAGGAGTAAAAGGTTATTCCTGGATAAACTGCCAACCCATGAAAGGAAACAGACTGAACTGATCAAAGTACAAAACGGCATTGCCAGAGAAAGTAGACTGCTTTGCTTCTCACCCACTATGTCCCTTTTCTAAATCCCAGGGAACAATCTGTGGAAAAGGAGGTGTGGTAGAATGTAAGGGCTGCGATTGGGGTGAATTGTGAAACTACAGCAATATAGACTGGACTCTTATTTGATCAACATGATAGTACACATAAGCTCCTCCGGCTGGACAATGGGGGCCTTGGGCTGTATAAGTTTGGCAATAGGTATTTGCAAATTGGTTTTAAATGAAGGATGCTTGTATTCATTACTTATTACCTTTTATTAAAATAAATAAATAAATAAAAGTGTCCAACATTGTTAATATTTAAGGAAATGCAAATTAAAACCACTCTAATATATCATCTCACTCTGATACGACTGGCTAAGATCAAGGAAACAAAAAGACACCAAATGCTGGATAGGTTGTGGGGAAAAGGGAACACTCATCCACTGCTGGTGGGAATGTAAACTCCTACAACCACTGTGGAAAGCAGTGTGGAGAACTCTTAAAAGACTCTAAATGAGCCTACTACCTGACCCATCCATACCACTCCTGGGTATAAACCCACAAGACTTATCCTATGGCAAAGATACATGCACATCTATGTTTATTGCAGCTCTCTTTACAATAGCAAAAAGCTGGAACCAACCCAAGTGCCTCTCAACAGACGAATGGAGAACAAAAATGTGGTACATCTACATCATGGAATTTTACACAGCAGTAAAGAAAAGTGACATCATGAACTCTGAAGGTAAATGGATGGAACTTGAAGCCATAATGCTAAGTGAAGTAACAAAGTTCCCAGAAAACAAACAGGGAATGGTTTCCCTCATTTGTGGATGCTAGCACCAAATGCGTAGTTGAAAGGCAAGCTGAGCAATGTTATTGTTATATTTCTTTCTATCTGAAAGCAACTGTACCATTATAATGTGAACCTCTTAATGGGCCATCAAATTAACTTACCACTTATTTTCAGACATGATAATTAATGTATATGTGTGGAAGGCATGCATAATTTAGAGTAATATAAAATGAAAGGGAAGAATATGAGTTCCTCAACATATTTCAGAGTTAACATAGAGTGTGTTCCCAGAGGACATAATTCTGGTACATATATGACATTTATGTCTTATATGGCATATATGGCATATTTTTGAGCCATACAAATGGGAGGGAACATAAGGACTGGGTCAAACAATGGACTGATACAGTCAAATTCTGCTCAAAGCAGCAAACCACCACAGAGAAAAACTTTAAAAAGACTGAGAGAAAGGTACAGGACATATATGGCAGAACACATGAAGTGGGGGGGGGGAAGAGAAAGGGGATTATGTCTAAATTGAAGTGAAAATGATGTATGAAATACACACAACATCAATAAAAGGATTATATTAAGAAAAAATTGCTGTTTTCTACAAGTAGTCCTTATACATTTTTCTTTTTCTTATTCTTTCATCAATGTTCCAAATGCTAGAATTCCTTAAAACCCTGTCACTCTGATGGGAACATTATCCAGATTTACTTGTCTTGATTTACTTGTCTTCTGGAGAAGATACATAAATACAGCCATATAAACACACAAATTAAAGGACATGGTGAAAGCAGCCATTTCTTGTATTCTTTAAAGCAAGCTGACATTTGGACACCACTTTGGTTAAACATCACAGCTGTGCCCCAGGATGTGAATGAATCTGTTGGTGTAAATGACCAGCCTCCCTGGCTGCTCTTGGAAAGGTAGAGCTGTTGGTTCTGTGTTCTTTGAAGGGGCTTTTGGGAAAAAGAGGGAAAGCCACCAATTCTTTTTTGCTTTGAAATCTCCTTATTTACCACTACTTTCTTCTCATTAAGAATACTTTCATTCTAGATGGTCTGAAAGTCACAGACAGTATGAGAGGCCCATTTTCCCCTGTGAGGGGTCCACTACTCCTCCTGCTCATGGTCCCCCTTAGTTCTCCAGTGACCGGAAAAGATGTCAAACCTTGAGAACCTGTCAGTCTCAGATAGCTACCAGTACTCATTAGGAAGAGGGATATCTAGGTCTGAGGGACAAGATGGTATTTGTGATTGTGCACTCTTGTGGAATATTTTCAGGATATGCATGTCACACTATGGCAAGGAGCGCGGAGGACACAGAATTTCGTTATATTTATCACTAAAAATACTGGCGCAGGCTAGGCAGAGCTGGCTGATGTAATCTAGACAGTGTAAGGCACATTTGAGATCACTGTTCATAGGCCTGTGGTTATACCTAAACCAAAGCCATCAATCACATACAAAAAGTCCTGGTCTCGCCGGGTGTGGTGGCGCACGCCTTTAATCCTAGCACTTGGGTGGCAGAGGAGGCGGATCTTTGTGAGTTCAAGACCAGCCTGGTCTACAGAGTGAGTTCCAGGACAGCTGGAACTACAGGGAGACCCTGTCTCGAAAAGACCAAAAAAAAAAAAAGTCCTGGTCTCCATCTGTCCAGAAGAGTGATCCTGAATGTTGGTTGTCCTGACTGCCTCACACACACAAGCAGGACAAGACTCCCCTAAGGGGCATGTGGAGCTTTTACTCACATGTTTTCCAAGTCTTGGATGGATTCAGGCAGAGGTTGATTCCTTGTTTCAGGAAGGAAGAGGACAGCAAGGCCACCAGGAATTACAATGGCTGCGTAGATGATCCAGGGCAGCGGTGCATAATACATCCTTAGGTCCATTAACAGGGGAGCCACATCTCCTCCAATGCCACCAGCAGTTCCAACTATTCTCATAGCTGTTGCCCTTGAAACACATGCAATGACAACAAAATTCACAGAAGGATTTTTTTAATTTGTTTATTTTTAAGGGATTCTACAATATAAGAACACAGTTGTTTTCAGATAACATTGATGTTGCTCAGTTTGCCGTACAATTAGGTAATTGGTGCATTTTGCAAGTATCTATGTCCAAATTTTGAACAACCCAAGGTTCCCATAGTCCAGTTGGAGAAGCTTGTATGTACAGGCATGTTGATCAATCAGGAGTCCAGACTA